>BRZM01000386.1:20199-67073 GCA_033238685.1 Lates japonicus | reverse complement strand
CTCACTGGCATCGTCCACCAGGACAATCTCCTCTAGCAGTGTGTGTGGAGAGCGGTCGATGACGGAGTGGACGGTTCGCAGCAGCGTGCTCCATGCCTCATTGTGAAACACAATCACCACGCTGGTACGAGGAAGATTATCAGGGTATAACTTGTTCTTGCACCTATGGAGAGAACATACAACAACCAGAATAAAATCTTTAATAACAAAAACCTACGTTCACTGTGGAATGATACAAAGATACTTAATACATCTGATTATTCAAATACTGAAATGACAATGGCGTAAAAACAACAACAAACCTCAAGGTGCAATAAGAGGAAATGTGTGAGCTGCATCAAAAACCAACACAGACACGGTTAGACAAAGACAGCCACATGCACAATAAGTGAAGCTGTGGTCTTTGAACACAGACAAAACTGAGCTGACAGAGACAGAGGGAGAAGAGAGAAAAACACTCTAGTAGAGACATCACAATCCAGCCTCTGTCTGATTGGAAGAGACTGCTACAGACAGAGCGGCAGCTAAAGTGAGTCTACGCAAGAGAGAACCGAACAAGAGGGAAATTGCTGGTACTTAAACATCAACTAAACCGCATTAGTCAGTCACGGAGTCACTGCGTTAATTAAATCAACATTTATGGCCTCGTGAAAAATCATATTTTTATCGACTTCAAACAAAGAAAAGAGAGGGTGAATAATGAGCAAGCAACTGAGCATATATTCCCAAATTTAGACAAGAGACACGTGCTGAAATTGTGGGTCAGCACGATGACAGTTGATTAGTGATGCTAATTAGAGTGTGAGTCATTATCATAGCGGTGTAGAGCACACACACATCAAACTCTCTTATTGAGAGGCAGAGACAGATGTAAATGTCTAACAGAAGAGAGCAGGCATGAGTGAATAGACAAGAGAAGATGGATATTAGTGAAGTGAAGACTTAGTCAAATAGTCTCTAAACTATTCCCCAAAAAATACTCTGTTATTAAGTACAACTTCTGAAAGCACAGTTAAGGTTTTAAGGTTCATTTTCTACCTTCCAGACAGGCACATATTAATGTTTAGGTTATTTTAGTATGACACTTGCTTGATCTAGCTAGCCTAGCATAGCGAACCTTCACCGTAGTTGGCTTGATTTTTTCAAAAAAGGTCTGCAAGGTCTTATGGAAAGGCAGAACACATCCCAGTCTGGTTATTTTATCTATAAATGGATCCTCAAGTGAATGTCCAGAAAATGTAATTCTGTATTTTATGATATTATCACATTTGGGAAACATCATACACTGTAAATTGTATTCTCAGTGTCCATCCCTAGCTTGCAGCTTGTAAATACTTTCATTAGTTTTGCCAGCAAAATCAGTTCTGGGGTTACAAGAAACACAATCTTTTAATTTGCTGGTCCCTTTAAAACAGTGTGTGATTTGACATTTTAGGCAGTTTTATGTCAGTGTTATGCAGACTACACTAGATGGAGCAGAGATTAGTGCAGACAGTACACTGTAATACTCTTGTATAAAAGACATCTCTCAAAACCACAAGTATCACAAAGATAGTACACTGCCATTTTGCAAAGGCTTTACAAAGTTTGTCACATCATATCCACTTTTTCCTAAGGCATGAGAGTGTTTTGTAATCATCTCACCAACAAAAATGAACAATTAATTTTCTAGGAAACAGCTTCGAGAGCATGCTCTAACCATTGAGAGTGACACAGATATTACAGATGGGTTGATTTGCACAACAGATGGCACAAAATATGGACATAACCAACGCCAAATGAATGTTAAATGTTACTCTCCAATTTTTAAAAAAAGCTCAGTATCACTGGAGAACACACATTAGAATGACAGGAGAGCAGAGCAGAGGCGCACATCTGTTGTACAAGAAAACCTGCAGCCAGCCATGATACCTGCATGCGAGCTGTCTGACATTTCGCTGCCTCACAGTCAAAGTGTCTTCTCAAAAGAACCCGTTATCTATTGATGACAAAACTGAAACCAGCCTATGACTTCCTCCCTATGACAGATTCAATTCTCACAATAGCCAAGTGGAATATGATCTCTCCTCCTCCATCCTCATAACTCCCTCCCTCCCTGTGATCATCCAGAGCACTGGAACATTTCCTCTCTCTCGCTTTCCTTCTCTCTCTGCTGTTGATTCTGATAGAAGGAATGTAAGAGCGAGAGCAGAGAGGAGGTCGAGAATATACTCAATCCTGCAGCTGCCTCTGGAGCATGTTAAATAAACACACACAGACGGCGGTGTGCATGCTCATTCCCTCCTCAAGGAAGGGAGGTTGATGAGCACACAAGATGATTCACTGTAAAAACAGTGACACCCTTGGAGTCTTTCAAATTTTATACACGTCACTTCATTATTTCGCTCTCCTCTGTTTCACAAACACAAACAAAACAACCATGACTTTCCACTCCCCGGACATGATCTTTGCTGTGCAGATGATGGAAAACAAGGCCTCTGTGTTTCCACCAAACTAACATGTGTTGACACACACACACACACATGTCAGTGTGTCACATGATGTGGATTTTAAAAACTGTGTATCCAAACAGTCGGGGGTTAGTGGTGGAGCAACATTTGGCAACAGCAACGCAGACTAATGAGCTACAGGCTGTTTCTCCAGCCAGTGGATTGCAGGGATAGTTAGGATGGGATGGGCGGGCAGACTGGTTCTGATTAAACAGCGTCACTCTTGCAATATTACACACACGCACACACACAAACACACATGCATATTTATATTTTTATATATATGTGTGTGTGTGTGTATGTTGTCATAATGTTGCAGTCAGGATCTAAAAAAAGGAGAAAATGTCAAGTTTTCTGAAAGGTGTGGTCATGGAAAGCGTTTTCATATATTGCAGATCCACCCAACCACATGAACGCACACACATACATAAAAACACAGGCGTTAACACAGACACACACATGCATATAGGCATGACTGTAATGTCTGAATGACCTGTTCTTTTGCCATTTTTTTTTCCACTCAATGGGTGCGCTGCTGACAATAATGAAAATAAACCATCAGTGAGTTTCCACTTCAAAGTTCGAGCTAATGGCGACCTGCTTAGCAATGATGTATTCATTCACAGAGTTTCCCTACAAACCTGCAGTTCCACACACACACATACAACAAACACACACTGGTGCATACACAGAAATAAACACAAATGAACGAGTGCTTACACGCACATCGCCTTGCTTTCGATATTATTTCGGCCTTATCTCCTAATTGGAAAAGCAGAGACTGGAGAGAAGGCTAGTGAAAACACACCTAATGAAATCAACTCTACCGCTCAAAGACTAAAACCATTTCACGGATCAATGTCCTCTTTCTTTTTCCACTGCCTGTCTAGGTATGCATGTGCCCCTGCCTGTCCAGTCTTTGCATCTGTCAGTCAGTCTTTCTGTCTGTCTCTCTAGAAAAACCATTACTCATCAATGCATGTTTGCGTCCGCTGAAGTGAAAAAAAAGGCCAAAGGGGATGGAGGGCTGAGCTGGTTTCCACCTGCTTGAACTAACCTTGACATATCTTCCAAGCTGCTGGCCGGAGGCATGTCTGTCTGCTGTTCTGACTGCCTCTGTGTCAGCCTCCCTGTCTGAAGACTGAACAACCTGCAGCCACTGGTACTGACAGACACTTGAGCAACACTAAAATCCTCATTATAGACAAGAATTACTTGTGTTTGCACACATAATTTTGTATTACTCAAGTAAAATAAAAGAGTCTACTGTCATTATTACTCTTAAAAACTGACTAATGTTTATTTTTATTTGTTTTTTTCTTTACATCTTAGTAAAACTCAAAGGCAGTCAGCTCAAGGCATGGTACACCAGAGGTTAATGTGTGTTGCTATCGTCAAGTTCCCATGACATGGTGTCATTACTTCCTTAATGTGATGTTATTTCCTCTTGAAACTGGACAGTGAGGGATCAAACTTTAGGGGGAACCAATGGGCTGTTAGTTACGTTGCAGTTTGATTTGATAGGACAGACAGAAAGGAAGAATTGTAAAAAAAAAAAAAAAGAAAAAATTGTCATCATTTTATTAGCTGGACCATTTAGTAACACCCACTAGTGCAGCATGAGGTCACTACATATAAATGTATCAGCTAGCTGTGTCCCAATGTGGAGCCATGTGGGGAAATACACTTTAATGCTTAATTTATGTTCTTTAGTGTCACAGCAGAAATCACTATTGGTCCCTGTGTCACACACTATTTAAATGGAGTACTCAGAAAAGGATAGAAGCACAATACATTTTAAGGGAAAATCCCTGACAAGCACAAGAGTTACTATGTTTACCAAATCATTTACATAAACACGTTGCATATACGAGTCGCTTACTATAAGGTTGTTTCCTGAACAGTTCACGAACAGCAGTTGGATCCATTAGTATTGCATCTTTTGAAATCATACTAAAACCACATACATACTATGATAAACTCCTGTGGTTGAGCCGTTTGCTTTCAGACCACAAACAAAACGTACCAGGGTCCACAGTGCACACCAGACCCTCATTTTCAGGCGGTCTAGGTCCAGTTGTTCAGTCCACTGACAGCTTTCACACCAGCCTGAACAAATTGCATTTAACAGGCAAATACACCAGGGTGCGAAAAGCACCCTCCCAAAAAAAGGGTGTTGTTCATGGACTGTGTTGTTCCCAAAATGCATTGCACAAAAGAAATTGAGGAGCTGCTCATAGCTGGAAAAAATTAAAATGAATTTGAAGATGATGATAGTGAAACAGATGTGTGAACAACCACAAAACAAAAAAACAACTATAAAAGTCTTTGGAAATCATTGCGCTGTCTATGTGTGAAGTTTAAATGGCAGTAGTGTTTCAAAATTGCAGCTAGACTGATATGCATTGATACATGTATTCGATCATTACCTGATATGTTCACTTCTATGTTCACAGTCAGTATTTTGTACATACTGTGTACAACTGACTGTATGGAATTAGGACACGCTGACTGTTTTTCAGGAAGTTTATGTGCCCATGGGATCTTTCAAGCCACCACACCCTGTCTAATTCTCTGTCTAACTGAGTATGACAGTTTAATCACTTCCATAAACATACTTGTTTGTATTTTTATCACATACATACATACATATATATATATATATATATATATATATAACCTTACTAACACTCTTAATGTGAATGTTTTCTGATTTTATTTCTATAAAATATATGTCTTAAATAACACTTAAAGATTAATATAGTTTTAAAATGTAATTTGAATTTTTGTTGTTGGTAATGCTCTCTACTTTGACCTATGTATCCTATGCATCTGTCATCCTCCATGTCATTATTCATGACTAACCTTAGCAGTGGCTCACTGTGTGACTGATTGTGCAGGTTTTGGGTCAGACATCTGGCTTGTGATTTCTAACAGAATACCACTGTGGACTATCTCAAAAATGGATGCCACTAACAGCCATTTTAAGGAGAACTTTATGAGCAGAGTAAGAGTAAGTGACAGATGATTAGCTGCAGGGAGGCTGCTCACCCTTCCAGGCGGACGTCAGGCAGCGAACGATTGAGGGCAATCATCTCAGAGGCCATGAGGTTGAACTGGTTGATCTTAAACATCTCCTTCATCTTCTCCTGGTTCTCCTTAGGGATCACCACAGGCTTCCCCCCTTCACCGGGCCCATCCCGCGGCCTGCTGAGGGGGTCTACAATAGATACACACACACCATTGATCAGAGAGGATGCTGGAGGATGTGAGAGTATGTCTCTGTGATCATACGTATATGTCTGTATCAACATGCACTCACCATCTCTCCCGGGCAGTCCTCTCTCTTTCTTGTCGTCGCACTTGTTGCACTCACTGAAGTAGAGCAGAATGAACATGTCCAGCATCACCCACACCAGAGAGGTGGCTAACACCACCTTGCAGTAGGCAAACCTCCGCATCCTAAAAATGTAATGAAAGGAAAGGAAGACAAAAACATTAAAACTCTGGCTGAGGTGAGCAGTGACAGTGAGCCCTGAGCTGCACACAGAATCACAGGCTTTTCCAAAGCTCTCCAGAGATCGTTCTCCATTTCCTCTCATATCTCCCTTCCTTTTTTCCTCACTCCCTTCAACCTCCACCCCTCCCACAGCTCTGTGCCGGAGTATCTTCTCAACACCTCCATCTGTCCTTCCGCCTGCATGTCTGTCTGACTCTCGGCTCTTATCTGTCGGCTGTTTATCAGTGCCTCTCCAAATGGTCACCTCCACACTATGAGAGAGCCTCAAAATGGACACTATGCATTGTTGGATTTCTGTCTTACATCACTCCAGAAGAAAAATAGTAAATAAATCTATGAGGGCATTTGTATAAGTTTATTAGTGAGGTTGGTGTCTGATGCCATTATAAGCACACTGAACATTGACATCTGTGTTGTGGAGTGGATGTTTCACGGTATCTAAGCAATGCTTTAGTTACTTTCAAGTGTCAAGCTAAGTTATATGGCGGAAAAAGACATCTACTGTATCAGAGTTCCCAAATACCCTGCAGTATACAAGCCAATCTACCCTTTGTTCATTTAACATACCAAATCCCTGTGTGCTAAAGTGCAGTCACACATGCATACACCCGCAGGTAAGCGCACACACACACATACACAGCAGCAGCAGCAGAGAGAGGAGCTGTGATAGTAATTGCTTTTCTTTGGCAGCCAGCAAGAGACAGACACAGCCACATTAAAATTCCTCTGCTCCCTTTTCCTTCTCTCCTCCAGCACCATCTCTCCTCTTTTTGGCTGATTCTCTGCCTCAATGATCCCTCAGGTTGCAGCAGCAGAAGGGAGAAAATTAATTTGGCCACGGTGATTTCTCTCGTGCCCCTGGGGGAAAAAAAAGGTGTTTGTGCATAGCTAGCTTAGCTTAGCTTAGTTTAGCTTTGCTTAGCAGCCACGGAGGATGGAGAACTGCAGAGCAGCATTTCTAAACTCCACCTGATAGGATTCTGGTAGCATAAAGTGCCGTGTACAGCAGAAAACAAGAGTGAGGATCTGTCTGTTCTCACGCAGTTTGTCTTTTCTCAGACTTTTGTGCCTGCAGAGCCAAATAGTTTCAGTGTCCTGACAATGCAGTAGTTTGACCAGTTCTACCAAGTTAAAGCTATGTACTGTAAGTACCTGCTCTGCAGCAGAACATAAAATCCACACCAACATGTTTATGCAGTTATAAGTTCTGTCTGTCTGAATGGGGCTTTACCACAAATAGCTATTCGTAATAACTACTTATAATGAGGTGAATGCTACAAGAAATAACCAATAAAAATGAGCACTGTTATGTGACAAGGTCATGCCATCAGCAGCAGTTTGCTCAAAAAAAAATTAAGAAATAAAATACTGTTCTCAGATACACAGCTGCAATTCACTAGTTTTGTAATCCTGCAAGATTTTATCTCTGTCAAAGAGAAAACTGGTGCAGAGAAACCACCAACCAGGAAGAAAATAATTAAATCAAATCAATTACACTACAGCAACAAGCAGCGAGTACATAATGTTATATCAGTTTACAAATCCCCACCTTCAGAAAGCAGTAGATTGAATCACATTTAAAATTTGACCATTGGTTTACAAGTCTCTTGGTGAACTGGCATCTACATGAAGAACCATACATGTCACATCATTCGACACCAGCTTTTTATCAGCATTTAGCTTAGCTGTCCTTCACCTCTGGAACTACCTCCGAACAAACTCAGACACACTGAAGCAGGAGACGGCTTAAAAAGAAAATTGCACCTCTTTATATGCTTTAAATATCGTTTTTCTAAACTGTTGAAAACATGGAGAAATGGGTTTACGGAAACTACAAATGAAAACACCAAGAAAAAGCTGATAGTATTTAGATTATTTTGTCAAACTAAAACCTTTTAAGATATTCTAATGATACATAATACACCATATACCATACAGCTTCACTTCAAGTATACGTTTTGCATTTATATCATTATTATTTAATGTCTATTGTGATTGTAGTGGACTTTAACAGTTGAAATGTAGTTAGATTATAACCATGTCTTCATACAAACTAAGAATAACAATAGTTGATGATTTTGATTGTGTGTGTGTGTGTGTGTGCATGGAGGAGAGGAAAATGACTTGCTCCGTTCTGTAGTGCTGTCGTTTTCTTTAGTGTTATCTGCGCAGAGTGTGCACACCACTGACGCTGGTTATGGTTCACAAACACAGGTGTTACTCCTAGTGCAGTAAGTGTACAGGGAGAACATGGGTGATGATGGCTGAGTGTTATAACAAACTGCCATGCTGTACTGTACGTAGCTGTATCTCTTCATGGCTCTCACCCTTGCTTTTATTCTATAAATCTACATTCTTTGATATATAATCTCTCTATTTTTCTGTAAGCCACAGTAAAGCACCCAATGTTTTCTCTATTTTTCAGGGTTCCCACCACATCCTTAACACACTTAAAATTCAAAGACAGTAAGGAAAACAGCTGAAAGCCAACATAAACACAACACTGTAGTTACAAAACTCATTCTCATATATTTCTGTAAAGTAACCCTTTGGAAAATTCACAGATCCTCCTGGATATCCTCAAAGAATTCATCAAATTGCTTGTCTCACTGTTAGGGTTAGGTTGGATCACTCCTCTCAAAAATTCTTGAAATTCCAGGACCAGTAGGAAGCCTGACATTCAGTCCTCGCTCTCCAATCTCTCTCTTCTCTCTGTTTCCCTGACCGCTGCGGGATTGTACCGGCCTTGCTTGACCTCCACACAGTAACATGACACAACCTGATAACACAGCAGAAGCTTGGACAAATCTCTCTTTTCACCTTTCCTGGTGGCACAGACAGAGCTAGGCATGTATGCCAAACATTTAACAGCGCGCTCGGACGGAAACAGACACCGACATGGAAGCACTCCGTCAGATAGAGACACACATATATTCTTGCTCACAAAGTCGTGTCAAAATGCTGTCAGAGGGATGTCAACTGGTTTCCCTGACTGCTGTTTGATTACAGCGAATGTAAAAGAAGTAGCCAGCAGCGCTCAGAGCAGCAGCAGAGAAAGATTTATATGCATGTACGTTGACTAAACACACACATACACACACACTTTCCCATTGCTGTCTCTCCGCCATGCTTTTCCACTCACTGTATTTCTAATCAGGCATGGCAGAGGACACCTCAGGTCTCCTCTGTGCTCACGGCAGCCCTGGGCCCTGCTTCTGTGTGCGTGTGTGTGTTGCATGTGTGTGAGTGTGCATCAGTTTAGTTTATGTTGGGCGCTAGTCTCTTTGAAGTCTCTTTTAAACAGCCTGGCTCCCTATGACATTAAACAGACACACACTTCTCCATCCCTACATCTCCGTGCTCTCTCACTAATCCATTAACATATCACGTTGCCTCCATTTTTCTTTTATATCTCCATCCTGGGCATCTCGCTCTTTCTCTCTCAGCCACCCCACCCCCACACCCCTGTTCGTCTCTTAGTGATGTCGTCTCCTTTCAAGAGCGGTTGCCATCACTACTTCCCTACAAGAACACAATTTCCCCCTTCACATCCTTCTCTGTGTCTCTCTTCATATCCCCTCCTCTCCTCTTCTCCACAGGCTTAATCCCCCTTTAGAGATTGCACAACCAGTGTTTCTCACAGCCACTTGGAAAAACTCTGCAAGAGCAAGAGGATCCAGAGTTTCACTCACTTCACAATTTATGACTGAGAGCGAGGAGCCTCCCGTCTGGGGATTTTATGTTTATATCTGTAAAAGAAAATTAAGAGGAAGAGAGGGAGATAGTATTTATATGACTCAGTGCCAATGAGAGAGAAGGATTTGAGTGTTGTTAATCAACACAAAGTTTATGCTGCTAAATCATATAATATACAGCTAAACATAGTTTGTTTGCTCTCTGTACAGCCTAGTTTATTCTTTATTCTACAAGACCAGATGGCTTTTTATTGTAACCACTTTCTCTGTCATAAACAAGCATGTAAAAATGAATGTTGCTGTTTGACACATCTTCAATAAAAAAAAACAGAGATGATGCTATTCAAGAGTGCGAGGTGTCCTTGGGTCATGTGGGCTTGATAAGCTCAACAGTTTCCAAGACAACACTGATGGGAGCGGTGATTTTCTGAGCAGTCGTAATGCCTCTCTCAACTGGAGCAGAACAAGTCACAGGCTAATATTAGGGAAGTGAAACAGAACAAGGTGGCCTGAAGCCCCATCTCCATTGCTCTCTATGGAGTAGCTGTGGTACACAGCTACTCCTGGCAAAAACGCGAGGGTCATTTCATTTCCAGGTTGTAACCTTGACTGCAGAACATAGACTGGTCCCACAGAGGAAGGAGAGCGAGACAAGGAACAGAGAAAGACAGAGAGAAAGACCTCAGTTAATAGAGAGAAAGGTAGACAGAGAATACATGCAGTATACTGTATGTGTTTGTATTCATAAAATGCATAGAATATGAATACATTTATATTCATGTCATGCATCCAACTACAGGGTTTCCCATGGTGTTTTATAGCACAGGTGGGTCAGTTTGCATGAAACAAAAGCCATCTCTGCTAACATCACAGAAGTTATTGCACATTTATGAAATAAAACATTAACTTGTGGTGAAAAAGGGCAGAGGTGTTACCTCCCACAGCAAACGCCATAAACAGGTATTTTATGAGTCTGATTATTGTTGAGGGTGTAATCTGTGACTAAATCAATCACAAGCCAAGGTGGTAAGCCACAGGCCAAATATTTTCATGGGAAAAACCCTGATTTGTATATGTTACGTATTCCATTTGACTCATTGCTGACATTGAATATTAGGGGTGCTCCCTAAATGTTGAGCATTTGAATCATCAAGACACCCCCTCAAGTCGAAATCAAATGTCACTGCATTTTTTCTTCCTTTTAAGTCATTATGGACAAAGCAACACAGGATAACAGAGGCAGGCTATGGACTTTCTCTCAGAATTATCTCACTACAAAACAAACTGTAATGGAAATACAGAGGGGTGATGTAGATGCAAAGCAGCTCAGCTTGTTTCTGTTTGCTGCTCAGATACTTTCAGCTGTGCTGCTGAATGTTAGTGAATTTGGCGAACTTCCTTTTGAACCAGATACAGATACAAACTGCTCCGCTGGCACCTGGTGTGATGACTCTTCACCCAACAGCTAATCAGAGGAGATGCTCCTCTGTGCGTCAGGACACTTTTTATTTCTCTGTGTGGAAATGTGATATTTTCTGATCACAGATGACGAACAAGGAACAGGCTGTTGTAGGAGTTAGAGTGGGGCAGCTGAACTGCACTGGAACTGGGTGAAGATCATGAGTAATACATTTCTCCTAATTGTAGGTGAGGTTTACAGACATATTTTGAGTTGACTGTTTTGTCTAAGTACTTTTCCCAAGATCAAAAATGAACTTTAATACTGAGTTTAGAGTCTTTAAGTTTTATTGGCAGCAGTTTTACTAATTGACTAATATATTTTTTTAAATTTAAGGGGTGCTATGTCTTCATGTGAAGAAAATGCAGTCGATTTACATATCATAATCATATTTTTTCAACCCTAAAATACTGATGTTTGTAATGGCCTCAAAGATTGAATATTGGTTGGACCCTAATATACTTTTGCCTAATGCCTTTTTTTGTAAGAAAGAGAGAGAGACAGGATGAGAGAGAGAAAACAAAGTTTAAAAACTCAGTATGAAAAAAGCCAAAGAGTATAATGGATAGAACTGCCCATGGCAGCGTAAAAGTCCCAGCTGAAATTGATTACCAATGCAAAGCTTGGCACAGGCACAAAGTGGAATTAAACACTTCAATCTCCAATCACTCGGGCATTTTCAGCCAAAATCAATACACATTACTGTCACAGGGGGTGTTCCCTTGACGGTTGGAGAGAGCACAGCTGCCTGGCTACACCATAAAACCACAGATACACACACAGGCACACAACACATGTATAAAAATAAATGCATTACAACAGACGTAGGAACATTAAAACCACAGAATCATACCTCTTGGTCTGTGTGATGCAAGTGTGATGTAATTGCTCTTTTAACAACTCATAATCCCACGTTTTCTCTCCATTGATATTCATTTCTGCCTCTCAAACAGACATGATCTCACCTCTCAAACTTGCAAAGGTACGGAACAGGGGCTTTGTTGACACCGACTAACACAGTTCACAACACTAACACAGATAATTTAACAATTTACACAATTAAAATACCACCAATTGTTGTTAACACACACACACATATACACACACAAAGATCAAATCATAATACTTACAGTGTGAGCTGTTTGACCCAGCAGGTGTGTGTGTCTGGCCTCTACTGTATGTCAGCTGCTCTCGGCACTGCTACACCCACTACTACTCATGCCAACCAGGCAGGATTTATGAGGCTCTGGCATCACAGCAGGGTTTCCCTGCCTACTAACCACTTTAACAGTCTACTTTGATTTTTTATCTTGACATAAAAATGTGAAAAGACATTACACTGTGCTTTTATTTTCTAGATAAGAATTTGTTGCGATGCAAACACAATATTTTGTGACTATTTAAATCCAGATCTTTTTACGGAACCGTGAGCAAATAAGGGTAATGTTCCTGACTCTAAATCTAGTGTTTTTAGAATCTCAAATTATTACTTGTACTGGGAAGGCTTTGAGGAGGGAAAAGAGAGACAACTGTGACCTACAAGAAACATTTTTTTGCTTGGTAGAGGTTTTGATTCTCTGAAAATCTAACCCTCTTGTTTGGGCCTTCTAAGCAATATCCAAAGACCATTCAATTTGTTGCGTACCCTTCAGAGAGGATTCAACCCTATGTACACCCTTGTAATGTCCCTACCTGTTTTAAGAACTACGTGCCTGATTTACACAATTCAACAACTGCAGCTGTTGGGTAATCTATAAACCCTCACTGCACACAGACAAGCTGGTGCAAGCTGGAAACCTCATCAAGTGTTGACACAGACAGTTTATTTCTCATCCTTAAACTGGAAGCCACACATTCAACACATTGGTCAGCAAGTGTCTCCAATGTGCCAAAGACTCAAGAAAAACAGTTAATCACTAACTATGGATTTGGCTTGAAATGAAAAATGCAAAATGAAAATCACCATAGTCTATCCTCCATGCAATGAATCACTAGGAATCAAAGAACATCTAAAACTTTTTAAATCACAGCAAAAAAAAGAATGAAAAACACAAAACACTTTAAACATCCAAGAACAACATTAACTATTTCAACAACCCGCTGGCAAATATGCTGTCTTATATATAGTGTTTTAGTTTATTGTTCTGTCTGTGTGTATTTATCTAGGGATTTATATTTATGCTGTGTTGAATCTTGTCTTTTTTGTACCCTGAGCTCATTAGAGTAATTCATAACAACTTTTGTTGTAATGGCAAGTGTTAAGCTAGGAAGATAGGTTCATGTGTTTTTCAAGCTTATCTTAAAATAAACATTGAAATTGTTCCCCTTGCTCATCCTCAGTGTGGGTGATGGGGAACAGAATCTACAGTCCTCATTCTGTGCAGCGGTGCATTGTGAAATTTGGCTTTTCCCAAAATTAATCTTTTCAGTGTAAAATTCTCTCTATGTTACTTTTCCTTCACCACAGCTCAGCAAGGTAAAGGTATTGTTTTAAGATAGACGTGAAAGAGCTGTGAACTCATCCTTCAACTCAGCTCAACTCACAAAGGCTGCCCTCTTCACTTGTATGAATATGACTGGATGTTACACACCAGCTGGGAGCGGTTTAGCTGATGCGTCAAAATGCTACTGATACTGAAGCATGAGAGGAACAACTGATAGCAAATTAGCTGATGCAAACGACTTCAGCATTCTGCCTGAACTAACACGCTGCTTCATTTCCATACAGTCCCATCCTTCCTGTACACATACCTGTCCAAGTGACTAAAGGGGTCTCTAGTCAGATGTGCAGGGTGCTCCACCAGCAGAGGGGGCGGAGCGTCAGAGATCCCACTTCCTCCTTCGCTTGTCACTCAAACATGCTCCTTGAAGAGACAAGAGAGAAACATAATGAGCATTTGTTTGGCTACAGATGTGAAAAAGCATGTGAAAAAAGCAACTGTGGTGCGCTCTGAAAGATCTAAGTCAGGAATACTCTGCATGAACTGTGACTCCCTGTTCATTTCTCTCTCGTACATTCCAGTTACAGTGTGTGGATTGGGGATTGTGGTTTTTCCAAACAGCCTGGAAAAGAGACCAAGAGCGTTCTGATCGCACAACTAAACCTCAACGTAACCACAGGAAGACCAGAGAGAATCTGTCACTCAACGGTCTCAAACACTCTTCCTGGCTGTGCACATACAATAATAATGCTAATCTCTCTCACATAATCACACAGTCAGAGTCACAGTGTCACCAGGCATGCTTCCAGTTGCGCCAACACTTGTGGAAAATGCATCATCAAACACGTCTGAAAAGCGGACATTGGAAAGCTGTCAGTCATTTACAAAATTGTCGGCACTGCTCTGCATCTCTCTGTATTGTGTTATAAATCCATCATCCTACCTCCTTCCACACCCACCCAAAGGTTAAACATAGCCAAAGACACTCTGCCAGCCTTGGAGCAGGATAAAAAGAGAGGGAGGGAGAAAACAGAGGGATGAAGGGGGAGGGAAATAGGGATGGACAACTGACGGATTCTCAGAACTGCTCATTTCACTGGATTAATCTGCTATTTTTGAAAAATCCGCAGAGAATGAAGATGAATGTGAATATGACTCAGTGTGGGTGTATGCGTGTGTGTATGTCTGTGTGTCCTTCAATCTGGTCCTTGGCCTACTTTAAAGCCAAGTCATCATTCTGGTCCACTGGGACTTCATATTGCCAGCCAGTGTATGTGTGAGTATTAAGAGTTTGTATTACAAGAAGAGCCATACCATAAATCTCTTCCTGCCAGCCCACACACTCCTGCGTTAGTGAGTGTGAGGGGGCTGTGCTGCAGTGCAGGTATGCTTCAGTATGTGAAGGGTCCTGGCCACCAAAGGTGTCTGTCTGTCTCCTCCTGGGTGAGTCATCATTCCTCATCTCCTCCCTGTTTTTGTCTCTGTCTCTCTCTCTCTCTCTGTCTCCCCGTCTCTCAGTCTTACAACACACATCTCAAACTGTCTCTGTCTCCACCCCTCTTTTCTGTCCCTTTATCTTTCACACACCTCCACAAAGTTTGAGTGGAATGTAATCCATCTGCAAATTGGAAGCAGGACAAGCAAGAGCTTCTATAAATACTCGTCAGATTCCCCTGACAATCACAAAATAAACCTATAGAACCACACACAACACTGCAGTGCAACTAGCAACCCATGTCTGTCTCTCTCTCTGTCTACAGCACAGAACTCTTCCTCTGCCCATTTCATGCCCTTGCGTGAGTGCTGTATGTTGAGGAGGAGAAAGACCAAGAGAGAAACCACAAAACGCAAGGGAGACAGACAGCGTCTCTATTGTTGGTTTCTAGAGAATAAACATAGGTATGGCAATATTGTACTTATCTACTATTAAACCAAATTTGAAAATTTGAATGAGAGAGAGGCTCAGTGTGTGTGTGTGCGTGTGTGTTTTACTGGGCTCCAGTCCAGCAGTGCAGCAAAGTTGGAAGGTCTTCCAACACATGCAGCTACCTCAGCTTTTCCTACACCTGGGCATTAATTGTTCTCTTATAAAATGTAAGCCCTGACCTCATACCATGAAAAACCCAAAAACTTGCCATAATAGCTACTGCTGCTCTAAGACAGACCTGATTTCACATGCACGCAAGTTGAAATCAGGTCTGAAATCGGTGTGCTCCTTTCAGCACAAAGGGGCCCACAGCTCATGCACCTACGATGTGATGCTTCAATGGTTAGGCTAACAGATGGACACTTAGTCAGATGTGTAATGCAGAGCAAGTGAGCAGAGGTGGACCTGTCCAAACAGCGAGCTGCGCCAGTGGAACATGACATTATGTAGGCCAACACTGCACTGACACAAGCATCCATTGAGCAGAGATAGAAATCTACTGTGTCTGTGTGTGTCCACTTTGTTTAAGAGGACAGGTGTTGTTGTGAAGGTTACTAACTCTCAAACGTCTATTACAAAAACACCAGTATCAGTCCTATGATCACCACTCTTAATAGTACAGTTGTCTCCTCTTCAATCCCAAAACACCCATTCTCTGCAGGAATCAGGCATCAGTGCCAACACTAACCTCATTAAGGGGATCAGATGTTAGCCAGACGTGACTGATCCACATTAAAATATAGTTTTCTGTTCTGCTCCATTCATTTTCTGCAGTAAGCTTATTTTCATGCATTAAGTCCTCAAGTCAGGATATGGTAAAATTTCACTTGTGCTGATGCATAATAAGTATAATATCTCATAGACTGTCTAGCAGAAAAGAATTAAAATGTGAACCAAAAAATTGACGTGTGAATATCCACACTTAAGAGTCAGACACTACCAGTTCTGTGTAGTGAGGCAGTGTAAATTTGGGAATGGAGACCACTGGTAGCATAGAGGCATTCTTCATTGGCAGATACTGAGTTTTGGTCTCTGAGTTGGTATTTGGTGGAAAAAAAAAAGTTTTCTGCTTCTCACTGTCTTCATCATCCCTCCTTACTTCTCTGCATTCTGGCTATGACCAGCTGAGAATCAACGCAGGGAATGCAGCACAGCAGCCAAAATGCTGGGTCCTTATCATCCCACCCTACTCTTGCCTGTATCTCTGACCTTACTGGACACTCCCTGTTATTTATCAGCAAAGTCTAACTGTCTCCTCTCCCACACAGGCCTCTTTCCATTCAGTCTGGATCGAGGTAATAATTCCTGTCGTAAATCCAAAAGAGCAGCGACTGAGCCAGGCTAACAAATGCAGAGGTGAGGATGAGCTCATGGGTGGACTAACGAAGAAATCTCTGCTAGCAAGCACAAGCCCTCTTTCAGGGAGTGGAAATCACCCAACACACACATCATGTGGTTTACGCAGGCCTATATCCACAAAACACCTTGTGAGTTACAGTTGCATTGCTAAAGTTTGAGGGCTCTGAGGCTTCAAAGCAAGACTGAAGCCAAACAAGGTTGAGGAGCTCTGAAGCGACCTTTGTTCTGGACAATTTAGAGGGTGGTGGGGGCTGAGCTAAAACTAACAGACAGTCAAATCAGTTCTTCACAATTCCCCTAGCTCAGAGGGAACACACTGTGACCGACCAGCCATGGCCAAGCATTAAACCTAACTGTTCCACTCCCTCTCTAAAGACTGCCAGAGAAAGACACTAGAGAGAGCTGAAACTGGGTAGGACAGGAAGAAAGGTCTCTTTTCTTAAGACAGTGTGATTGCTTGCTATGACCATGTGTGTGTGTTTGGGACCCAGCCAGGGTTTCTCTATGTGTTATGTGACACTGTTTGTAGCGTATGCTGTACCAGAAGGAGTCCAAAGATGACATCTTTGGTCTTAACAACAACAAACAGTGCTGCGCCTACCCTGTGCCAACTGTGCCTCCCCTCCACCACCACCTCTTTCCAGTCCTCCCTTTGACCTCCTGCTCTGTCAAACACCTCATGTCTCCAGTGGTGTGGGAAAGGAAGGCCCTGAGGGAGCAGCAGCACCTCATGCACGCACAAACTCAAAATCCATGCTAAATAGAGACTAGAGGAAAGGCAACAAAAAATGACAACAACAGTATCACAGGCAACTGCTGCTGTAGCTCACCATTTCTGACAGCTTTCCAGGGGAAGCCCAGGGAGGAAAAACAGGAATACCAGGAATAGAGCAAGGAGAAAATAGGTAAGAAGCAGCTGGTCCAACCTCCCTGAACACGCCACCGTGTCACACTTATCCTGGATCAAACGGCTTCCACAACAGCCTGTTTTGCTTTCCATAATAAGGACTTGTTCTGGGAGCCTGTCACTGTCTAGATATACTGTATGCACACACAGGGAGGCAGGGTAGGAAGGGGAAGAAAAAGGGACCAGAAAGCAGACAGAAGAGACAGATTAAAGGAGAGAGTCACAGAGAGAAAGACAGAGATCTGCTTCCTGTTTATGGAGAGTAGAGAGCACAGGAAACAGAACAGCAGGTCACTAGACCACTGTTAACGGGAATGGCAGCGATGACAATACACGCACCGCACAGACACACACATAGTCACTACCTTCCCCCTTCTGTGTCCTGAGTGATTACACAGAACAGATTTAGCTCAAAACTTTTCCATCCATCTTCGTGTGTCCTGGCGACATCTGGAGACTCGCAATTTGTTCTTGGTTCTGTATCTCCCTGCTGTCCCTGCTCTGGCCATCACCCGCGTTAACAGGATCAAGCTTAAATGCGTGCATGCCCCCAGCTGTGCGCTCAAACGCTCCCAGCAACATCCCTAAACCAGGACAGACTTCATAGCAATTCTACGCAGCATGCGATCTCTTTCTCTTGCGGTGTTGTGGCAAAATGTGGATTCAACACATACTGTGGGCAGCAGAAGCCCATTAATGATCCTGAAGTTAATTTCCCATGTAGCACTTAACAAAAAGGTATTACAAAGCACAAACCAAAGTATAGTAACATATACATGTAAAAGGAAGATAATTTCTAGAAAACATCTTCACAACACATTCAAAAAGAAGTAAACACCTAATACAAACAACAATCACTGCACATAAGAGATCATGACATACGGATTGTATGACACATATCGCCTTGATAAAAACTTCCCCTCACTGCAAACCTTCACTTTTTTACAAGTCAGCTTATGGCCATACCACAGCAAAGAGGAAGTTGTACTGAACTGGTTAAACCTGAGTTTGTAAGGATCCTGGGTTAGATTATTTTATGTTGAAAAAGGCAGTGATTGGAAAACTTTGCAAGGATTCTTTCAGTTTGATCTTTTTTGTGGAAATGTTTCAGGGATGGTGCATAACTGCTAGCTCTCACAGATACAGGGTATGTTGAATCACCGTATTGGATACTGTTTGTTAGAGGCATCTGCTGAAAATTTAACTGAATAAACAAACTAAACTAGACTCATAAAAAGGTTCTTGGCTAATAAATGTTTGGAAATTCCCATCTTACTTAAACATATACAGTGCTGATAAGGCAGAGCAAGCCTTAAATTGGTGCAGATTTGCTAGAAGCATGCCCACTCACAACTTTATATACTGTATATACTTTGTTCTTTCCTGTTTTCAAGTGCTTGCAGGAATGCCATCATTACACTGATGGTGCAAACTGCTATGTGCAACTGCTATGTAATGCAACGTAAAACTGAAGAGTACCATTGATGCACCACATCTTCAATTCGCCCGGAGCTATGACAACATGATACATGTGTAGCAGACCCCATATAATGTAACTGGAAGGTCAAGTGTGCTGAGTCACTGCAAGTGTGTATAGTTCAGCCTCTAACAAAAAGCAAATCTGTTATTCTTTCACAGGGGAGAGAGACATTTTTCATCTCACTGTTCACACACTGCCATTAAAATGACATATCAACAAATAAAGGCATCCTCTATTAGCTGCTGTCTGTCATTGGCAGTCAGCAGCATCATGTAACCTACCTGTGCCTGTCTGCACACTTGGTCCTCATCAATCCTGCTATTTAACACTACTAGGCCAGGTCAAGTGGTTTGGTCTATGAGACCATACTTCAAAAAATGGACACTCAATAGCCTATTGGCTTCTGCAAAATGCACAATCAATCACTGAGCAAAGATCTAAATATACACATAACAACTCAACTTGCATATGCACACACACATTTCCTAACCAAGCTAGCACTATCAATATTTCATTTAAGCAGCTCCGTCATGAGGTCAATAGCCTCTAGACACACACACACACACACACACACACACACACACACATACACACACACACACACACTCCTAGTCACACTACATAAACTCCAATAAGCTTTCATTGTGAGTTCCAAATGTTCAGGAATAACTTTGGCTTAATGACTGCAGGTGAAATCCACTATGAGCCCCAGGCATGACTAATCTGGCCATCCTCTTTCCAATCTAGCTTTATTAAGATGTCACACTGATTTTCATCTCTATTTCTATCACCATACCTCTGTAAATCCTGTTCTAATAAGTCTAGCTCCACAGAGTTTTAGATGCCCATGTTGACATTTCCAACACATCTATCTAAGTACACAGAAAAAAAGGCTAGAATAATTAAAACAGCCAAAGCACTGTTGTAGCATATTTGAAAATACAGTCATATCTCAAGTGCAGACTGGCCCCTGCTTCACTTTGCATTGTTGTGAAGCATTTTTTTAGCCAGGCGAGTCACCCTACAGCAAGTATAGAGGCAGTATCCTGCTGCTGCCTCTCCCCGCAGAGCTGCAGCCACACTGACCCACATCCCAGCCTCTAACAGATTACACTGCAGCACATACGACACACACACACAAATTCCCAAGACACATGAGCGCAGTGTGCCTGACATTTTTGGCTTGTAGAAATGCAATTTCTGATGGCTTAGCATATACACCCGCGCATGCACACACACACTCAAAGAAACAATGGGTCTGTTGTTCTGCAGTCCATCAGCTAGGAGTAACTGTTGATATGGCTATCAGTGTGACTGGGCTAGAACAGCTCCACTCAAAGAGTCCTTAGACACACAAACACAGACCCACACACATGCACATAGACATTCAGACACTCAGAGTAGCAGCCCAGTAGCAGATAAGAGCTAGAGATGGATGGTTGTGTGTATGTGGGCCCAGAGGGGAGTGCTGTACCTTGGTCAGGGTGAGCCCGAGGCAGATAGGTTGCTCTGTCACAGAACTAAGACAGAGCACAGCGCTGCCACGGCAGGCAACTGTCCTCTCTGCCCTCCTCTAGTCCTCTTCTTTCCTCTGTATCAAAAGGCTACAGACACATACTCTTCTTTTTGGAACAAATTTTGTCTGAGGTCACGTTTGCAACATTTAATGATCTATACAGTGTCATGAGTGCATTCACACCTTTGATTTATTTTCTTTGTGGAAAAATGTTTACACCATTGTATTTGTTTGGGTTCACTTTTAGAAGTAACCCTGGACAAGTAAACAAAAGCTACATGAACTAATTTATTGCTGTTCTTTTGAACAAGGTAGAGTGAGATCAAATTAAAGCTGATCTGGTTGCCAGTAAATGCAGCTAAAACAGTTTGGTTTTGGTCGTCACCACAGATCACATGAACAAAGCTGAAAATGAGCACCAGTAATGGCTGGACCTTGTTTATAGGTGGGGTGTTTTTTTTTTTTTATACAACCACGTTCCCATGTTGCCCTTTGCTTAATTTGGTTAAGCTTGTAGCTGTATCATTCTTAGAGGGAGTTCAAAAAGCAAATGTATTAACTCTTTGCTCTGAAATTCATTTAAACAAAACTTACTATGTTGGCAAGTCAGCAACTGAAATTTACTGACTGAGTTATGAGTAAACTGACAAAAACTCTCAGGTTGTTTAAGCCATTTAAGTGTACCTTTATGTTTTCTTGCCATAGAACAGTCCTGCTCAGTAGTACATAACAACAGTCACCACAGCCTAATACGCAAAGCTATACTAAAGAGATAGATGCTGAAGTACAAACAGAACAGTAAAAATCTCTGAGGGCAGACACATTAATATCGCTTCCTGTTACATATTACAATTTTCCCCACGCCTAATGACATAAGAGATTGACATAAATAATACACTGCACAGTACAAACACAGCAAGCATATTTAGAGGTTTGGCTTAAATCTTAATCAGAGACACTACTAATAAGCATCATGCAAGACTCATGGTCCTTCTTTTAAGAGTGCTTTAAGCAGTAAAGGCCTCCATGTGAAAGCACTGTGAACAAAGACCCATTAAGGGCTGTCATCCAGGTACAAACAGTGCTCTCTTTTTGGGATGAAAGCAGAGAGAATTGAGTCTTAAAGCTCTATAAATCCTCTGGGCTTTTCTAGATTTACCAGCTCCGTGGATACAGTGGCTCTGTGGCTCATTGTTTAGAAAATCAAGAAGCACAGGTCCTGGGTTTGAACCCTACTTCTACCCTACTACTAGGGCTCATCGGTGTCCACAGGAATGCTACATTAGGCAGTGCTCCTGCCATTGTCCTGGACCAAGGAAGTGGCTCCAAACCTGGAGTTAATCCCTTTGTATTGTACTGTGGCTGCCTGCTGCTCTTGAACAGTAAGTTTGAGTCAAATACAGAGAACAAGTATCCCTGAAGCGATCAATAAAGAGTAATGCTGCATAAAATACTGTTTATTTTGACACTAAATTATCAAAAAAAGCCAGAAAAATAGTATTGAAATTTCCTGTGACATTCAAGTTTTACTAAACTAAGCACCACACAAGCTGGATGGAGAAGCCAACATACGCTCATAGACAAACAACGTGAAACACATTAAAACGCACAAAAAAAATGACTCCAGGCCAAAGTGAGGAGAGACATCTGTGTGTAAGTGTGTGTCTCACAATTGTTTCTCCATGAGTCAGCAGATTTTTGGACATATTCCACTTCCTCCTATGGTGGGCATGGGGAGGGGGGTGGCTGGGCAAGGAGCACGGCTGTCGCCATGGAAACTATGTCTTTTCCTGTCGGGTCATATCTCAGACTGAAACAGATGCTGTGAGCAACATACGGACACATGAACAGGACTCTCTTACAAGGAAGGTCATTGTTGAAGCTAAGCTGAACATAGTATATTGGGTTACTCAATGTTGCCACACGAGCTGTTGACGTCCGAATTACTTCACTCTATTCAGGTGTTCAAGGTGACTCATATAGCTTCATACTAACCAAGTGCAATTTCTGCTTCTGAAGTAAACCATGTCATACAATAACTAGCACTACAGTGCAGTACAGCAGACTAAAGCCAACTAGACTTGCAACAACAAGCCACATTGTAATTGCCGATCCAACTGGATTTCATTCAATCTAACATAGTTGCATTGACATGGCAAGGTGTAATAGAAATGTGGGAAAATGGGATTTAAATGTCATCCTGACAAAATAAATGACAGCGAGATTCAGCATTGACATACACACTGAAATCTGCTCACAAAAGCCAGATTTGAGTACATTTTACTCACACTTGTAATGATAAGGTCCCAAAAACATGCACTCATCTAACCTGTACACACATTTATGTAACTTTCCAAAAACAATGATACAACATTCACATTCATGTCACACCATGACTGACCAGCTGTGCAGTGGTGAGCAAGCAGCCAGGGTTTGAAATTCTCTCTCTAGGTTTCATTTTTCATTCTTTACACTATTTCTGTCACTTTTCTTTTAAAAACTAAGTGCAACACTATGAAAGTCTTCCAGGAGAGACTGCCTGGAAATATGTGATGTTATCCCGATATTTAAACAATACTGCGTCTTCCCCTTCTCTGCGATGGCCAGCTTTTCACCCTGCCTTCAAGTGTTGTTTGGAACAACTACAAACACTTTTGATTTCCGATGTGGTCAGACAACACGTCGCAAGAGCTAATTCTGATTATACCCTGGCTGCTGAATACCAGGCTAAATCCTATTTCCTTATCATTAAGCCAGCAGAAACACTTTGTCCATCCAGCTGAGACACACTGAGTGTGACAGGCTCTGAATCATCAGTAGAAGCCTTATATGCAGTCTAAACATACTGCGCCATAGCTTAGGCTTGCTGCTCTTTTTGCCTTCACAGCTTTACAATATTTCTGTTTCCAGCAAAGCTGTTTATGAGGTGTCAAAGTACAGTGAACTACGCAGACACATCACACTCCTCACACTCTGCATCTGCATATAAACACACACACTAATAATTAATACTCGCAAACAATGCATACACATATGGGTTTATGTGTTTGTGTTGGCCTTTAGTTGGGTCCAGCCTGAGAGAGAGCAGGGAGCTGGCAAGACTCCCTGGTGGCACTGGCTGACCCACTTCTATGCAACTCAATCCCTAATGTGACCCGTTGGAGAGCCAGAGGACACACACACGCATAGGCAAACACACATGCACACACACATGCACACACAACTGAAACTGCCTGACTACAAACCCTAGAGGACTGAGAGGCAAAAAGAAAAGAAAAAAACTGCTAAATGCTGCTGATGGCAATCTCTCTCCTTCTCATCCCTCTCTGTTTTCTGTTTCTCTCACTTTGTCTGAAGATCAGCCATTTAGGTCACTGCTATCTGATCTCACTAAACTAACTACAACATCCGGAGTGAGTTACTGTAAGATCTACTATGCTGCCAGTTTCAAGTACAAAAGTTGATTTAATAATACTGAAAGTGAGATAAACAAGTAGCACAGCTACGCTGTTTCAATTCATAAAGTTACAAATGGGGCCTATGAGTGGAAGGAATAACAGTGTCCCTGGTTTGAGTAAACTAAATAAACTAAAAATGAGACCATTCCACTACTCTAAGCAAACACACAAAGAATATTTATGTTAATATGGCTTTTCATTGTTCAGATTATCATAATTGATGGAAAGAAAATTTATAATGGGTGGATCTGTGAGAAATAAATCTGATTTCTTCTGCACTGCTGCATTATAAAAACCAATTGATGCAAAGTGTGGAGATAAGTCTGTCTGATGTGCCTGGAAAGAAGTCACTAATCAGATGTCTGATGTTTGTGCAATGTTTTCTTGGGAGAGGGAGATTTGATTAAAAGGATGACTTTGAAGTAAACAAAGTCAATCTGACATTTTGCCAGCTCAAACAGATGCTAACAGCAGAGGTGTCGCTACACTTGCTCTAGTCTCTCTATGACAATTTGAATCCATATTACTGAGTTAAATTGTAATTTCAAGGTCACAGTTCTTCATGTTTGGTTGCATTTTGGTCTATTATTTTCATGATGAATAAATACGTTCTTTTTTCTTTTTTTTTTGATTAATCAATTTGTTGTTTGGTCTAGAAAATGACTGCCAATTGTGAAAATTGCTCATTAAATTTATCTGATTTCCAAAAAGATTAACTGCATCTCAACTTTGCTGTTGACTGACTGATTTACCAGCTGTTTCAGCACTGGTGACATGTTAACAACTTCTCAGTCACCGTACATGCCTGTATTAAATCTAAAACAGGTTGCAGATTATCAGCCAAGTTAAAAACAACAGGACAAATAGTGGAACTACAATAAATTCAGCTTATATTTACTGAGCTTTGCAGCTAAAAATACTAACCAGCCACTCAGACAAGCATATTGGTCTGCTACTAATGTCAGGTCTCAGAGGGTGAGCAGGCGCAGGCCTGATGTTTCACTGTCTATTTATGTAAGCAATGACAACATAACAAAACAGGGTGACCTACGTTTTGGGGGACAGTATGAGGCTCCTCTTGCATGTTGTGTGCTAAATGTGTGTACATGCATGTGTCTGTTTACGTGCATGCTTGTGCTTGGATGTGTGTGCCTGATCCGGCCATAGTCTGGAAGGAGGAACAATGGCATTCCTGTGCTCTGAGCTCCAGGTGGCTGTGGAAACCCAATCCCAAACCAAGCCTTGCTGGCACACAGAGTGCCGGGAACGCCGAATGCTGCTGCCTCCCTCCGGAGACATGGGCCAGAATAGAGCTATTGTTCCAGACCAGCTCGGAGCAATAAATGCACCACAGCCACCCTCGATGACAAACACAGACACTTGCAAACACCAATCAATACTAAAACGGAGTGGATATCTTTCACTTTCAATTCCATAAACTTAACAGCAAAATCAAAGAGAAAAAAGCCTCATTTCTGACTGAGTTTTGTCAAGATTAAACTAATATCATTCCAAAGCATGCTATTATTGTAATTATAACCACCTGCATTACCATTACACTGTGGAAACACACACAGTCTATTACTTACACATACCCTCTATATGCGCTAAAGCCACAGTGATGTACCTGCACCACACACACATTTTTAACTTTGTACGTGCTGATGGCCTTGATTGATGTCATTCACATCTTAGATGACTGACCTAGTTTCATCATAATCCAAATACTCACCTCTAACAAAATGATTAAGAAGAGTGGCCAAAAATCAGCCCTCACAAATATGAAAAAACGGAACATATACACAAAACCAGGCACATCTGCTGAAGCCTGAACACACAGTCAACACACACACACACACAAGGCAGGAAACGCATCATGTCGACTCCATGGCCTTGAAATGAGGAACATGATTCATTTCCTTTCTGTGCTAGACAGTCATGCCTTAACACAGGGCTGAGTTCAGACATACAGCTGCGAGGTAGGATCCCAAATGTGACACATACAACCTGAGGTCAGGAAACTGCATGTGCTGAGAACGTGCAAGTCACATGTACTGAATACATGTGTTGCATTATTGCAATATAATTGATGCAACACTTTGCAATACTGACCTACATGGTCAAGTCCTTGCTTCTTTTGTGGTGTTTAGCCGTACCACAGAGATATTCGTGCTCATAATATGATAAAAGTCATCAGCTCAACCAAAGAGACAATGCTACAGGTAGCACAAAGGCACAGCAGCTTCCCTCCAGCGACGCAGCTTATTCTCCTACTGCACACGCATAAGTAATGCCACACACACGCAGGGGGATAAATAATACATGCTCCTCTTTTTTCTCCCTTTAAGGAACATGACAGATTAATTTAACTGGTTCCCTGTCAATCCTACATCTTCATCAGCTCTGCTCCGCAACTGCCACCTCTTGGAGGATTGACAGTGAATCCATTTTCTTATCTCTCGAGATAATTACAGCTTTGTTAATGCATGCTCACTCATGCACGCTCATTGTCTCTTTTTTCACTCACTGAGTGAGTCTCTCTTCCACACACACACAGACAGACACACACAGGTCAGGCCCCACATGATTTGACCAAACCCTATAAAATATCTCTTAGTGACTGAATTATATGAAATGTGATTAACCTCTGTTAAACAGAGGAGGAGGAGATGGAGGAGGGCCCTCAAAATCTGCAGTCCAAAGGGAAGGAATGAGGTTAATTGTGGACACTATTTTTTTCTTCTTATTTGCATCAACCTAAGCTAAATCATCTGACCTCTATCAGGACACAAGAGACACAACAAGCACCAACCAGGGGTTAAATTCCAAAAGTACAGCTCATCTTTCCAGGTTGTGATGCAACACTGAGGTTTTTAAATGTTCAGAGGAGAAAGACTACACCTACAGTCCAATGTAACCATTACATTTAACGTTAAACATTAACTGTTTTATAATGCTTTGCCTGGGTATTATCCTGGCCGTTAAGGCAGGGGTACCTCTTAACTGTCTCCATATACTCAATTTGAATAGACAGGAAAACTGGCTGCAGTCAAATGCGGCAAGTATGAGATAATGTTAATCTGCCAGTGGCCCATTCAACACAAATCGACAGTCAAGAGTGATGAACGCTAACATCTGACGACTGTAAAAGTATTAACGAGCTTCATTATCGACAAAACAGGTATTCTTTCATTAAGCACGTCTGAGGCTGGTTGTGGAGCAGCAATTGCCGGTCAATTAACTGCGAAGTAAAGTGACAATTTGTGTGTTTGACGGTGAGTCGCATCACATCTCCGTTGCTTGGCTGCTCCTGTCAACAAGACCCACTCTGCCATAGCGCAGCCAGTCCGTTGATACAAGATAACGGCACTGTTTCTCCGGCCAGAAACAAGCCTGCGGTTGATAATGTGACTGGGGGGGCGGGGGGCAACAATACAAGGTTTTTCCACATATATTGTTCGCTTACCTAGAGAGTGACGAGGCACCTCAATCCACCGCTGTGGCGCAAGAGACCGCAGGCTAGCTCCGAGGCAGAAAACTGACGCCGATACGGTACAAAGTATCACTGCTAAGTTAGCGGGCTAGCTAGCTTAGCGAGCTAGCGATGGTGGTGGTAGCGCTGGCGAGGAGGGGGGAGGGAGGGAGTGTGGTCCTCTCCGTGTCGTCGAGACGAACCAGTTACCTCAAAAACCGAACCGGGGACGAGGTGTTTCTCAATGCGGCTACGGGAGCAAAGTCCAGTTTTAAAAGGCGGTGTCAGAGGAGACGTCCATTTGCAAAGACCGTGAGCACCGTGACTGTCGGTTCAGTCGGCGGCGGCAGCAGCAGCAACAGCGGCAGCAACAGCAGCAGCGCTATGCGGTGTGAGCTCCCCCTCTCTCTCCGGACGGACGTGCTGCCTCTGCTTCGGGCTCACTGACTGAGAGGGAGAGGAGCTTGGCTGCTGATGTGCGGAGCAAACACGGGCAGCATCACTGCTCATCCCCCCCTTCACTACCTCAACCCGGAAGAAATACTATAACTGATCCCATCCCGTTTTGCATAGTCTAATAGCGTTACAACTGCATCCAAATGTGTTCAGGACTGCTGCACCGTGCACCAAGATAAATTAGTCTTGGCTAGCGGTTTTATTCAAATTGAATCCAAGGATCTTGCAGGAGCCACAGAGCACAATAAATATAGGGTTTTTATTCACGCATTATTTGATTCATTAAACTATTTGACAGAAAAGCTGTACAAAAACGGAAAGATGAAGCCTGAGCTGAACTGCATGGGTAACAGTCATATATGGCCTAATAATTTAACACAAATCATACCAAGGGCCAAGTCAAGAATAAGAAAAAATACATCAATGTCAAACAGCAAACAGTCAGGCAACATTTGCAATCGGCCTTTAATTGTAAATCACACATTAGAATCCACCAGAGGCTAAACCTCTCAGTTTATCTTGTTTGAAGCAAAATGGGAACTGCAACAACAACCATGTTTGACCCTGGGGGAAGCTGCTGCTCCACATTTGCAAGACAGGAATTTCCACTAGAACCCTCTGTACTATAGCTGATTGTTTTATATGAGGAAAAAAACAGACAGAACTATTCAAAATGATAGTGATGTGGCCTAAGTATCCTTGACATCCGCATTCATTGGTCAGACAGTAGTAAGTGATTGTTAAAGATCTCCATGGAATTGTATCACTAGTGGCTAAAAGGCCTAGTTTATCCTGTTTTAACCAAAAAAGGAAATCTTAAACAGCAACACTTTGAACCTCAGGGAAGCAGCTGCTGTTCACGTGGGAAACAGGAATTTCAAGTCACACACTTTAAAAAGCTGACTGCTTTTGTTTCATATGTGGAAAAGGACAGAAAATACTGAGACTAAACATAATTTAAACACGACCTCTGACCTTGGAGTAACCTTTATCGAGTGTTATCACATTTGGTTGTGTGAGGATTTAACACCTTGCTCTTGTTTGTACTTGTTAAATGGCACTGCAACTCCGCTCTTATCACCAAGCAAACAACTTAAAATAAACCATAGAACTCACCTGAAGCTTTGTCTGTCCTTTCTTGTTTGAAAAGTACAAGTAGTACTTTTGTAGAAAGTTTGGAATATTTCACTGCCTACAAAAGCAGGATATGAAAAGTGGCTCCTGCATCCAATATCCTTGTCCTATTTTTTCTATTCTTAGTGATCCAGCTATCTGTCGCCTCAACTTATCAGACTGTATTAATCAAAAGCAGCTTCCTGTTCCCACATCCTTACCAGCTCATTAGATAGTGTGCAAGTAAAAGTTTCATGTCTGAATTACTTTGGAAACTGTCATCTCTCCAACAGGAAGATGCACGCATGTTCCTAGGAGCATTTTTGTTTAGTTTCCTATGAATCATATGTGGTTGAGTATGTACAGATAATAAACTGGCCAGGTCAGTACGATAGAGGGACTTTTACCTCTTTTTATTGGCCACTACCAGCAAACATACCATCAATCCAGTACGACCTCAGATGCAGTTAAGGGCTTGTCATACAGTGTATTATTATTGTGTATTATATATTAGAAATTGCACTGAAAAGGAAGAAAAAGTAGAGAAAAGAGAGCGGAAAAGAAGACTGTCTCAATTTTTCCACCACAAGGAAAAGAACTGTTTATGGCAAATGGGATCCTCTCGGTCACAAGACGCTATAAATAAGATGTCAACAGTATTGCTCACTATTACCTGTTCCATCAGGGGAGTGTTTAAATGTCTTCACCGCAGGCATAACCTTTTTTTCGTCGCGATTTATTACCAGAATAAGAGAAGCACTTGGGAGTGCTCAGGCCGTTGCCAGTGCCAGGCAGAGAGCTAGCTGGCTGACTCAGTGAGTTCATTTTCTTCAGTTGATACCAATTTATTGACTTCTCATTCACAGGGTTGGTAAATTCTGTTTCCGATTGGATGTAATTCTCAGAGAGAGAGTATGGCCGATATATGATGTGCAAGAAATGGTGTCGCTCCACTTTCTCAGAGTTACACATGCAAATTGGTTTGTGTCAGCATCATTGCCAAACTCCTGTTGCACATAATGAAGTCAGCGAGGAGCCGTGTCTCATTTTTATGACTCGCCGTTTCTACCTGCGTCGACTTGATGAGATGTGAATAGCGATACTGCTGCACTTCTAGGTCAGGTCACACACAATGTATTCAGGAAGCCATATCGAGCACAGTGAATGATTAAATATGTGGTACACACAGCCTATTTGCATCCTCTCCCCGACAAGCTTGCCATCTCGTATTAGTCATTATACATCTGCAAAAGGCTCTCACAACCTTGGGTTTTTTTTGTCATCTCTAATTATATCTTTCATTTGGAAGGGAAAGCCTACTGTCAGCTGCACTAGATCTACTTTAAAGCTGTGAAGGCTTTAACTTGATGGAGCAGTTTGATTTCTGTTATTCTTTCAAAATAAATGTTATCCACATCCTTTGTACAGCATACATATAGGTTAAAGACGCAGCACTGGGATTGAGAAATTGTAGTTTTAACACAGACCAGGTAGGAAAATAGTAGGGCTCTGTCCTCCTGGCCAAAACCCCACTGATACCAGCTTGAGCAAGGCACTAAGCATCACATAATTTATCAGAGCTGTACAAATTTGTGTAACTGTGATGCGAGGCTAGACTGAAAAAGAGGCTCGCTCAGTTTTCTCTCTATTGATAACTGTCCTTGTTGTAGAATATACAGTTTGCATATGCTTTAAATATTTCAAGTGTATTGACTCCTTCAGCTAGGAGGCTAAAAGTGCACTTCTTCTCATGTACTTTTCCTCTTATTCACCACACAGACTCATACATATTCAAATAATCTTTCCATATATACAAATGTCCTCAAACTATAGGCAGGATCTGCCTGTGCACACACGCATGCACTCGCACCCACAACGTGAGAGCTATCCATTCCCATTACAAACATTGACACATATCCAACACCAGTCAATGGCCTGCTGACACAGATCAATAAGTTGTGCTTCAGGCTGCTGCTTACATGCATACCACCCAGAGCTGCTAGAGCAGAAAACCCCACCAACTGGCTTACATAATCTGCTTTTAAATGGCATCCCTGGGAGCCTGTATGCATATATGTGCGTGTCAACTAGAAAATCAACTTCATGGTGAAAATGCTTTTTCTATGGCTTTCTGCAGCGATGGGACAGTTTCAAGAGCATAACAGACAGCTGAGAACAGCCTCCCTTGTTTGACAGAAGAGCTCTCTGTAGCACCCAGGTGTGTTTAGACGATGAACTCAAGTACAGATGGTGCAAAATCTTTTACTTTGATGTGGCTGGTTCCAGCCTGCTGTCTGCCTGAAACAGTAAGTGATGTGTTCATAAGGAATGGGGTGTGTGGGTCCAATGGCCCACAGTTACAGCTCATAGTTTAACTTCACCCATAAAACATTCATATCTGTTTGCAATTGAGCTCGCGCAGAGTCTCTAGATATACTTTATTCATGTAGCTGGCAGCAGCAGTATGCCAGTGCTGAAATATGAATGAGACATTTGGAAAGACCTTCCTCTGAATCAGCATTTCCCCTGCGAGTGTGGTCCTCTAGTCACTATAAGACAGGACAAGGACAGAAACGTAGCGGTAAAGCTTCTCTGAGTGTGTGTCTCACACACACCTCCACACATACAAGTATTACACCAAGCATCCCTCAGTTCATCAAGGTCTCTGCGGCGGCTCAGAGGGCACTATGTTGAATTTGGATGTGGTACATCTTTGTTGTGTGGAGATGTGTGGATGCTGACAGGGCCCTCCCTGGTGGGCCAGCGCAGATTGATGGATATGCTAGAGGCACTCTCCCCTCAAAGGTGTTTGCGTGAAACGCTGTGACTGAGCGACAAGAGAATAACCGTGTACCTCCCAAGGCATGGCATCCGACTCTAATCACCCAGCAGATAACCGGAGGCCACTTCAGCCTGCAGAGTTATGCTGACAGGTAAGCTTGTTTAATTCCACCTGAACTACTTTATAGATCCCTGTAAGGCAAGGTTTTTCACTCCCACTTTTCCACACACCAGGTCCAAGTAAGTTTCCTTGGTTGCTGGATAGTTTTTTCCTCTTTAGGCCTTAAACACTTTCAGTTTCAGATGACAAAATCTTTAAGCCTAACGGGAGAAAATTTGTTTTTGATTAAAAAGACTGAACCTATAATATAAGGATAACAGGTTGCAGGGATGGCATGTCATTTCCAGTGTAGTCTGAAAAGAGAGCACATTTGCTATTTACCATAACTGACCTGCTCCTGTGTCACAATGCAAATCATCTGAAGAAACTCCTACAGTAGTGAGTGAATAGTTTGAAGCTTTCTGCACTTCCATCAGGAGCTTTCATCATTTGTTAAAGACAATGAGACAAACAGGAGGTGGGATATATCTCTGAAGCTGTCCTGTGTGTTTAGACAAGTCGATACTGTACCTGCGTGTTTGGTTCAAATGCACTTCTTACAGCTTTATTCTTTTCATGTTATTTTTCTTCTATTGAATCAGCAGCAGGGAGATAATAGTTGTGATAATGCATCTTTTATTTGTGGAAGTAGAATTACTTCACTCATCTGACAGAAATTCTTGTACAGAGGAAACTACAAGCAGAACAAAAGGTTCTCTAAGAAGAAAAGTGACAGTACATTTAATATTTGTGTATGTGGATTTGATTAGTTCCAAGTTATTTCTTTAACTGAAAATATTCTTGTATATTGACATATGTATAAATGGGAGATCAATAAAAGGCAGCAAAGTAAAATGCAGTCAGGTCACTCAGTGCTGAGTATGAACAAGAACAATGTGCATCTTTGGAGGAATGTTAGCAGCATAATCATTTAGGTCAACTGACTAATTTGTCTTCACTTTGAGTGTTTATCTATTATGTAATACTCCAGTTTTTTTAATCAGTAAGAGTCAGCACAGTCATTTCTATGTGCAGAACCCGCCCTGAAACACATGGTGGCAGCAACATTTCACTAACAAGAATGTGTCTGTGTCTGTAGCCCAGCCTGCACCTCACTATATTATCAATATTAGTGTTTTATCTATTTTTTCTTCATTATATTTCTACGTGAATTTATTATTCGTGTGCGTGTGTTTATTTTTTTTCACTGTGGTTTCAGTGCATAGGCCGATGTAAATCACCTTGATTTGTCTTTTAATTTTCCTAAATACATTATATGACCACTTAAACTAAAAAGGCCCACTAGGCTATGTTTATAAACGTGCGCGCTCGCGTGTGAGTGCAAGTGTATGTGTGTGTGTGTGTGTGTGTGTGTGTGTGTGGAACATTCGGCCTGGCATTCTACAGCTTTTTACGACATCAACTCAACATTCCACGTGGAATGTGGAATTTAGGAGTTTGGATTTATATTTCATTTCACTCCTTGATCGTCCAGTGAATTCAACGAAGAAACAAAATTCAAAACCAGCAAGAAAGACCTTTAAAAAAAAAAAAAAAAAAAAAAAAACAAACGTCGCTACAGACTGATTCATGCCTTCAAGCTTCGAAAGTAAGTAACTGTCCCCAACAGAGATCTGTAGAAAACTGAAAGTAGAGCAAAGAGACCTCTGTATGCTGTCTATATTATTTATGTGTAATATAATTAATCCAGCTATGGTTATATGTATATGTATTTGGGTAGGCTAAATGTATTATCAGACTTTTTTTTCAATGTATGTAAATAAGCTTGTCAGACTATTATATATGTGACTATATAAGCTATATACCAATATTTAACTGTTTCAGTCTCAAAAACGTAACTTCATTGTGCAGGATTAAAAAACTGGCACTGAGATGAGAGAAGTTAGGTGTGATTATGTTTGCAAACAGACATAAGTTGCTTTTTTGGAATCTTTTCTGGTTCTTGTGTGTCTGAGGATCTGTACTGCAGTGAGTTGTAAAAAAAAAAGTGTAAAATTGAGGAAAGTAACACTGTAACTTTTGGTTTACAGCCATGTCACGAAGAAGCTACCGACTCGAGAATTCAGGATATTATGATGAAAATATGGAGCCTATAATATCCTATAGGGAGACTCTGTACAGGTAAGTTGTGTGTGTATATGTGTGTGTTTGTGTGTGTGTCACTGTCATGCTGTATGTGCACACATGGCATGTGTGTGTTTACCAGTCATTTCTTCTTTCTCATACATCAAAGCTCTCACTCTTATCTCATTTTCATCACATTCAGGATTTTCAAGAGGCGGAGAAAGCGTCGTCAGCCCAGGAGAAGAGAGGCCATCATCGACAAGAGCGACAACAGCAGAGGCTCCACTACATACAACCTGATTTTGTTCCTGCTTTATTTTGGTATGTGATCGTTCCTTCAACAAACAGTTAAATCTAGGACACCAGCTCGTGAGTTTTGTAGACTGTCTGTCTTTTGAACAAAACATACCTGACCTGTTTATCCCACGCTTTGTCTCTCTTCATCCATCAGGACTGGTCTACATGATTCTGACCCTGAACCACAACTTTGTTGATCATGGACTGACAGAATCACCGGTCTCACCAACCACCACGATTGAGGTACGACCCACAAAACAAACTAACTTGACTTTCTCTTTTGAATAGAAACTTCTTTTTTTTATTCTTGCTGTGGACCTATAAACACAATCAGAATCCAAAGATATTCTCATCTACATGTGAAACAAACACTGAAGCTGCCAACATGCAATGTTAATTTAATCTCCTCTCACTGACAGGATCCAACTGTGATTTATACAAATATGGAGAAGCGCCTGAGACAGCTGCAGAATGAGGTGCTGAGGCTCAAAAAGGAGATGAACTCCCTGCTTCCAGTTGCAGACATTATGCCCAACTTCGCACTGGAGTCACTGGGTGAGACATCCAGATCATCTTCATTATCTTTATCTGTCAGAATGTAATTAACACATGTATTTTTTTAGATTTGACACTAAATTCTCACCTTCTTTCTCTGTTTGTGTTGATGTGTGCAGGGTCAAGAGTTGTATTTTCCAGATCGTCAGAAGCGTACCAGACACAAGAGGCACACCTGACGTTTTTGGGAATACCTCTGAGGAAACCACCTTTCAGCCCGAGGGTTGTTATTCAGGTAGGAATTACACCCAAATCAGATTGCTATGCAGTGTGACCGTATGATGTTATAGTTGTAATTTTTATTTCTTTTTGTTCTTTTTTATTCATACAACACACCACCTAAACTCTGCTTTTCACTCTCTCTCTCAGGGACACTCACCTCTGCTCCCGGGTCGTTGTTGGGCCTTTGCGGGTGGACAGGGGCATTTGTTCATCACCCTTTCTGACCCAGTCACCATCAGCCATGTGACACTGGGTCACATTTCAAAGGACATATCTCCAACTGGCGGCATAACCAGTGCCCCCAAGGAGTTTTCTGTCTACGTGAGTCACACATTTATCACTGTTAACAATGCAGACATCCTGTGTACCTGTTGATTCAATAACTGTCACATACATAGAGAACAACATGGTGTTCAACCCGGATGTCTTTCTATCAGGGAATGGAGAATGTAAATGATGAGGGAACCCACCTGGGAGCCTTTTTCTATGATCAGGATGGGGATCCAGTACAGACTTTCAAGATACCAGTGAGTATTAAATCATGTGATTAAACACGTGCACATGCATTTTATTTAAATTTCACCCACAAGCTAATATATTACAGAGTTTACTGTCACTCTAGCTTGACCACCCACGTAACTCTGCTCATTTCTCTCATCTCTCAGGATCATAAAAATGGGTTCAACTTTGTGAAACTGCAAGTGAAGAACAACTGGGGCCATCCTGATTACACATGTCTGTACAACTTCAGGGTCCATGGGAAATTAACAGACAGAGGAGAAAGATAATCATAATAATAATAAGAGTGGTGGTGAGTATAGAGGTGAAGTATTGTAAATAATATTTTTTAAATTATAGATGTTTTTTATTTTCTTTAATTTATGTTGTGGAATTTGGAGCCATGAAAGTACCAGCAAATTTTTGCTTATTTTTTTATTTATTTATTTTTTTAGTGGGTTTGTGAAAGGGAAGTCACTGAGGTAGTTGGGGGTGGGGTGGTGGGGTATAACCTGTGTAATGGTGGACAGGGTGGGTGGGTGGGAAATGGGGGGAAGTATGGTATACTTTGTTATACCATACTTCCCCCCAGTAAACCTCCTCCATGCCAGGTGAAGAGGAGCTGCGCCGCAAATGTGGCTGCAGCGTGAGAGGAATCAGACATTTGCTGGTATTTTCTGTCACTCCAAATTCCCCATCACTATGTGGGCAGTACGGTGGTGGAGTGGTTAGCACTGTACCTGCGCAGAGGGAGGTTTGTCTCTCTGTGTAGAGTCTGCATGTTCTCTCCGTGTCTGCGTGGGTTTACTCCGGGTGCTCCGGTTTCCTCCCACAGTCCAAAGACATGCATTTTAGGCCAAGTGGACACTCTAAATTGCCCCCAGATGTCAGCCCTGTGATAGCCTGGCGACCTGTCCAGGGTGTACCCCGCCTCTCGCCCCAGTCTGCTGGGATAGGCTCCAGCCTCTCTGTGACCCTGTAAGCAGGAAGACAGAAATATTAAAACAATAAAGACTCACACTAAATATATTTGTTTCTGTTCGTTTCATCATTTTTTTTGAAACCCTTAAGTGCAATTAACTTGAATGTATAAAAGATTGTCCATATTTCAAGGCAAAGGTGACCAAATTAAAGTCCATCTGGGTGTACATTAACATTCATATTATGATAGCACACTGTTGATCATGCATATCATCGCAAACAAATAATTAAAAAATAAATCACTCATACTGAACAACACAAATATAAACAACATCAACCCGTAACCAAGCTAAAAGAATTATTGTAAATAATGCATTCACTTTGATTTCAGAGCTCCTGCTTTTACTAAAAATTTTGAAATTTTGAAGTTTTGAAGTTTTTGATTCAGTGGTAATAAGTCCAATGGTTTACACATCAAACCAAAGGACATGCTGTATGTGTAATATATTTGATTCAAAAATATATTTTTTAAAGGTTTTGGATATGGATTTTCACTTGTGGAGAAAACAATTGCCCATGGTCTGCATTTTTCATATATATCAGAAACAACTGAAATGTTTCAAAGAGTATCAACATTTCTTTGTGGAAAAGAAGCCAAGATATCAAATTAAAATGAAGCAGCAGACAAATACTGGTCATGCACGCATAAAAACATGTGCACAGTGTCTGTTTAAATCTTGAAAGTAAAAGCATGAATCTGGTGCTGCTTGGTGAAGAGGAGGCTGATGCTGAGGAAGAGGACTGCAGGACTGTTCTCCATCTGCTACTCCTCTGCGGATGAAAGTGGAGTGTTTTGGAGCTCAAGGCAATACAGTTTGGGGTGTCACAATACACATTTTGAAAAAAAAAACAAAAAACATCCAGATTATTAGTATAAGTTGAGTGATAGTCTTTACAAGCTATTCGCATCATATCTCATTGTTTTTACGGTGTCACAATATGATAATGAAAAACACTTCGTGTAAACACTCGAGACTGTACTTTTATAGTTTTTTCGTTTTACTGCACTCACATTCAATTGGACACACTAAAAAGCGCATTTATTTTTGTAATTACACTTACGGAATTAAGATAATGTATAAATATGATTAATACATTTAAAAAAACATTTTTTAAAACGATTTTATAAGAATTAAATTATGTTACCGGAAGTGAATCAATTCTATATCCGGGTGAAGACATGTTTACAGTCCGGATGGTGGACGGCCAGAGCCGAGTGAGAAAGCTTCATTTGCGTCGTTTATCACAAGGATTTTGATGCGGGTTCTTTAGTGGGTTCGTGGGGAGGGCAAATGGCATCTCAGGTCCCCATAACGGTCAGGGCCCAGCCTGCAGCGGCCAGCTCTGCCACTCTCCGGGGAAAGAAACGCCCCGGTAGTCCGGCGGTCTCAACCGCTCAGCAGGCCACCGGGAGCGGCAGCAAGAAGAAGAAAGCACCGCTGATAGCGACACCGACAGCACAGACACAGGTGACGGTAAACACGTTCACACAGACAAACACGGTAATGTTTGCATGCATGCATTAAAACTACCTGTCAACTGCAACTTTTTTTTTTAGATAATTGTCACACGATTAGACACTTCACCATTAATTAAACAACCAATAAAACAAAAGTATAAAATATGTCAAGTGTAATAGACAAAAAACGTTGTAAGACGCAGCATGTAATGTTAGTGGCCAATATATGACTGATAGACAGCGTCCATCACTATGAAGACACTTCATTTAGTTGTAAATACATTCATATAGCTGTATATAGAGTAACGGACCACCTCTTTTATCATGGCTATTAACAAGCCTTATTGCTTCTGCAATAACCCAAGTTCATATTATCTGTTGTGCATACAATAAAATTCAAATACATTTTTAACAGGATGTACTCACAGATTGTTTAAAACAAACTGTACCCAGTCTATTGATGTACCTACTGCAAAGAAACTGAATTTTCAGAGGCAGAACAGATGCTGCAGAGCCTTTTTCTCAATCTCTATTTTTGACATATTCTCATCTGGCTAATTTGTTCATTATTATTTAAGTTTATAAGATAAGATGGACTTTATTTATGCCACTTGTGGGAAATTTACATGTTACAGCAGCAAGAGACAAGAGTGACAAAAATAGAAAAAGAAAAGATAAAAATATAATATAAAGGCACAACGTAGGCAATTATTGTTGTATGGGCTATTACTATATTACTATAAGTAACAGTAATGGTTATACTATTCCTGTCTGTGTGGAGAGGGTAAAAATAATGTAATGTGTTAACTACTGTAATGTAATGTATTGCAATGCAATTACTGAGCATTACCTATAATTAATGTTATAAAATCTTTAAAACTACTATTAAACTGACAAGTAACATTACACAAGGGAATTCAAGACAAATATGCAGAGCCAGTGAATCCAAATAAGCAGTAGAGAACAAATAAACAGTGTACAAAACTGCAGGAGGCCCACAAAATATGTATCTAGGTCTATTATAGTGAGTGTAATATGCATTTGTAGTGCAAAAATGGACAAAGACATGATCAGAGCTTTACATGTGTTTTTATAATGCTAATAAATGCTAATATAAGTTTTCATCTGTGATTCTAAGTTAAGATATAGATTACAGAGTCAAAATGTATCTTTAGGTTTCAGGTTACACTGTGTATAGAGCCCACTTTAGACTTTGTTTACATCCAAAACACATTTAAACAATGTAGTCTAAAATCAAATGTGACCACTGTTTGACTGAAGAGCCGTTGTCTTCTCATCTTTCATCAGATAACAGCAGCAGAGACGGTGGCAGAGGTGAAGGCAGTGGGATTAGTGGACAGCGGTCAAACTGCCACCACAGAGTCCACAGCAAAGCCTCCACCATTCAAAGACCCCACATTTATGGTGAGTGTCTTTGTCCATCTTGGTTTGTTTATTTGATTCTGTTGCTTCTTCCTCAATTTCTGTCCTCTTTTATTCTCTCTCAATCTTGGCAGCATTCTGGGATTGGCGGAGCAGCAGCGGGCAAAAAGAACCGGACCTGGAAGAATCTCAAACAGATTCTGGCTTTGGAGCGGACTTTACCCTGGAAGCTCAATGATCCCAACTGTGAGTGTTTGTATCTTATTTTACCTGATACATGTTGTATATTTGTTAGCTCTAAACAATCAGTCCAACAATCCTATTTCTATGGTATATTCCAAATTCTCCCATATATATGTTTAATTAATGTAGAATAATGGCTAAGACATTATTTTGTTTTGTCAACCTTACATTTAAAATATTGAAAGATAGTGTTGCCATTTTAAAGCAAAAGTACGTTATTATTTCATAAAGTGATGATTCTGCCAGTGTTGACAACAGACAGTACAATACTTTCTTGACAGTATACTGTATGTCAGAGCACTAATATATTATGACATTAAATATCAGACTACAGTGAAAAGTCAGTGTCAGTTTTAGAAGAAATGCTTATAATGGTACAGTATTCAGTGGATTTTGGTGTACGATCTTTCTGTGTTTACAGACTACAACATTGATGCCCCTCCCTCCTTGAAGCCAGCCAAGAAATACTCAGACATCTCTGGACTCCCAGTGAGTAATTAGTTTGCTAAAACACGAAACAGCATGACTTTAGCCAGGTCTTGTGTAAAACACACACTGAACACTCTCTTGTCTTTCCTCAGGCAAACTACACAGACCCTCAGACAAAGCTGCGCTTCACGTCCACTGAGGAGTTTTCCTACATCCGCCTCCTCCCCACTGATGTTGTTACAGGCTACCTGGCCCTTCGAAAGGCAACGTGCATCGTACCCTGACAGCACAGCGAGGCCTGAAACCCGAACTGAACTAGTGTCAGTGCAGGAAGCTGTCAGGGAGGCCAGAAGAGTCTGAGAGCTCACAGAGAGGCAACCCAGGCCTGAACACCACTGAAAAGATTGTGGCTCACAGGCTGACCACTGAAAAGCCTCTGCACTGCTGTTATTGAGAAGACAGTTTGAGTCATAATTGTTACTGTGTGACAAAATAAATGGAACAAATATGACTTTTTTCCATTTAGAAAAAACTATAAAAAACTCATAGTGATTGCTTTATTGCTCTGTTGGTGAGGCGTGTTTCTGTCGGACAGTGATGCCAATAGCTGGATCTTATTGTGTCAGTGAATGTCCAGTCAACTGGACAATATGTTTTATTTCTTGAAGGGAAGGAAAGTTAATTCTTAGTTTTCGAGTTAATTGAAAAGTCAGCAATAGGCAGTTCTTTTGCTTTGTCAAAATACATTTCCCAGTGCCCCGGATGAAGCTGGATAAATCATTGCAATGGACAACTGGTTCTCAAGTACTGAATATAAGCATTACTGGTGAGGGTGCTGTGTGCCCCCTTGTGGTAGAACATCTGTTCCTAGTGGTGTAAACGTCTCTACACAAACTGAATACCTGTCAATGGAAATTCAATCTGATTGTTGTAGAGAAAAGCTGTAAACAAAAATGTTGCAAAGCTGTTGGAAGGAGTTTTCAATGTCAGACTGACTGTCAGTTACTTTTCTATAAGGTGCTTAATAAAGCTAACTTGAATTTCCAGTGTGTCCCTTTTCCATCTGTGGCTCTCTGTGTAAATGTACATTTTTTCAAATGAAAATGGAGATAGATGAAATTGCTGGACTTGGCTGTTTCAGTTTCTGTTTTGTGTATTTGACAACCTGTAGTCACACTTGTTGGACACTGATATAAAGCACTTCTCTTGATAGTGAGAGCCTTGACTGAAACATCCACACCTGCTACGGTACTTAACTGTATCTTTGATCTTCTGCATTGTGCAGCAGTGTGTAAGCTATGTAAATGTAGCTGGGCTAAGACTCTCTTTATAAGCCAAGATTCACCAAGCAGGCCTAATTTCATATGTGTCATATGTAAATGTAGAATTGGTTCCACGTGGTTTTAATTCCACAGCTGCATTTGATGTATGATTTGCTCTCCAACTGGTAGAGTGAGGATGTCCCATTAATCACACATGGCAGGCATCCAGGATCATTTCCATGGTATATTTCATGCTGTTTTCCACAAACTTGATGAATGAGGTCCAATATATTTCTCAAGTGAATGATCCCTATTATGCAAATAGAATAGAATAAATAGGATTAAAGGCACCAGCACAGTCTCTGAGGATCAGGGACTTGTGAAAATGACAAAAGCCCTGGGTAAAGAATCAGACCTGCAACCCTTGTAAGTCTACTGCTCACTGAGCTGTGAGTCCTTACCTGTTGAGTTGGTTACTCGACAATCGAAATCATAATTGTGCAATTCTTTCTTTATGTTTTGTTTACACAGGCCTGCCAATACACATTGCCAAGTAGTCTTTTTTGGCACCCATCTTTCGAATATTTAAGTACAATTTACGCAAAACAGTAGGTCAGCTGTATATGTTACCAGGAAAGGATGATAACATAATGTGTTAGTATTTAAGCATAAGGCTGGTCATATCCTCCATTTGTCGTATTACCAACAAATCCCATGAAATGTAAGCCATTAATGAATCAATCCCACTAGTGAGTAAAGCCAAAGCCTGGCATATGTTTCTCCTCAAAGACCTCCATTGTTTTTCAAAACCTATTACAACACAAAAATGAGCCACACTGTCACACCAGTTAACAAGTTCCAGAAATATAATCATATTAGCATTTCTGCAGATGACCAGTCTTACGCATGCCTGAGAGTTAACTTCTCCCAGCTCTGGACTTTGGTGAAGCTGATGAAGGCAGTATAGTATATCTATGAGAGTCAGACCAGCATTTCCATTCCTGCTGTGGCATCAAAACCTCAACATAGTGATTAATGAACAGCGCCAGGGCTTTCTGCTACCCAAGCACACGATCCAATAGAGTGTGTCTGTGTGCGTGTGCTAGTATGTGTGCGTATGTGCTTTAACATTTTTGGACATCTCTGCGGTGTGTCCGCCCAAGAAAGCAGTTGTATCGGTTTATCTGTTTCTTCAAGGTTATGGAAATGCAGAGTAACATGCAGTATATTTTTTCACTCAGTGATAACATGCAGCACACAAATCCTGCAGGTACACCTGTCTTTGCAGTCACACTCTTTCACCACCTGGGTGCGCCAGAGCTCTGCTCATTCTGCCATCCAAACTTGCTGAGTGTGTTTGGTGTCCCGTCATGAGTCAGTAAGGTCACACAAGTGTGTCCATTTCTGATCAAAGCCCAGGATTTATCAGCATGTAATGATGCAGGAGAATGTGTATTTATTCAATCACAGGTCTGACTGCCTCTAACACATCAGTGGTGTTTGATAAACACTACCAACTGGTGAAGGGCTGCCATAAATAGCAATATGATTAATATACTGTAATTGACAGCGTAAATATAACGAATGTACTGTTATAGTTTAGCTGACAAACACACATTCATAAAAGTGATGGTGCATCCTGACGGCAGTGCATATACTATTCATAATAAAGTATAATAAAACATGAGCACACTGATTTAAACAGGCTGATGACAATCATTACTAATTTTAGTATGGGCACGGAAATGAATGTAAGCAATTTAGGACTACTACAGCTCAATCATATAATAACCATCATTAGGAAATTGATTGTGATGTGCATAAAATGACTCATCTTCCTTTGATGGAGGATTTGGCACCTGCAGCATTGCGCAGGATGTGTGTTTTCAGAGTGCGCGTACACACCAGTAGCTGAAATCAACGAGTGGCTCCTCTGTCGATTTTGTTTTCCAGTGCATACTTTGCTGAACTTCTGCAGGCAAGTTTGTGCAACACCGGGGAGATGCACTCTGTGAACTAATGTCATCTCTGTGCTCATTTAGGTCCTGTCTGCCCGGGGGGTTTTTGTCACTGTCACATTTTAGTGATGATGGAGATGGCATCTGTGCTGTATAATGCCTACAGACAGTAATTATATAGCTTCTCTCACCTCCCAGTGTATGCAATTTTCCAGGGTTGCTTTTCACCTGTGTCATTGGACTCATTGATATATGACAAATGTAACTTTTGCAGAGGTATTTTGTGGACAAACAGCTCAAATCTGACGCACATTTGGTTTTGGTGTGGTTATTGTTAAATGGCCAGATCAGATCCAGGACTTCATAGACCAGCATGGCTCAGTGTGCCATCACATCCAGGGAGGAGAAGCTGTTCCTCTCATAGCAAGTTGGGGGAAAAGCTGTCAATAGAAGTCATCTTGCATTACTCATCTGACATGTCTTACCCCTTAAATATATGAGAAAAATGAGAACTACCCTCAAATGTCAGGTCGGAGAAATGGACTGCACCACCAGCTCTGGTAAGCTGATCGATAGACCAGCTCCAGTGCCTGCTGAGCCAGCAGGGGAACTTTCATATTTATGTTTTTGACCTATTGGAACAGCAGAAGTAGCATAGTGAACTTCTTTACTGCCTGTTAACAAAGATATAACAGTCTGAATCTGTTAGATGCTACTCCTCCATATAAATGACTTTGCTAAAGCGATTGAAGCACAATGTTTACAGCGGACTTCAGTTTTGCAGTGGCTTCAACGTGACACCGAACACCAAACCAAAGACAGGGATCAGCTTTAAACACATGTAGAATGATCAGAATTTGAACTTTACCTAACAATGATCATTCTCTTGTCAACACACCAAGCTCACAGAAGTCCAGGCAAAGACATCTAACAGAACTATAGCAGAATACTTCCACTGAAGTACTGTTTGGACAGTTAGAAATGGGGGAAAAAAGCTCCTTACAATGCTTTTCTAACTTCCTGAGACCAACTGTCACCCCAGTCACATTCACTTTTTGCAGCAAATGGCAGTGTGCAGGTAGATGTGAAAAGAGGGCACAGCTCCAAGTACTCTCAAATTCTAGTCTCCACAGTCCTCACACAACCTCTGCGTTAGGGGAGGGAGGAGTGCAGGTGAAATCTAAATCAACTTCTGAGCAGCAGCCGGGACAGATCTGCCTAGAGACAACAGAGGGACCTTCCCAGCAAACCTCACTCCTTGCTTTTGAATCACAGCTGGTGTTCAACACAAACCAAGACCTGTGGCTACCAGTGGACTATCCCTGTAAAATGAATATTTTAGCTTCTGTAGTCTGTTTATGGATCTCTTGTACCAAGAACTGCTTCCACTTTATAATTCACTTTGTTGGAACTTGTTCAGACTATATTTACTATGATTCTACAGCAAAGACAGACTTTCTCCTCTGGATAGAAATTTAGAGTACTCAAGGCAGATTTTTTTGACTTTTTATTTTATTTTTATTTTTACCTTTGGAGAGCCAGGCTAACGTTTCCCCCTGTTTCAACTCTTTATGCTAAGCTACACCAACCAGCTGCTAAATGTGCGGCATTGATCTTCTGACCTAACTCTCAGCAAGGAAGCAAATAAGTCTATTTCCCCAAATGTCAAACTATTCCTTTAAAGGTTTCCCCTCTTTGTGCTGTATTATGGGGCCAAGCACCACTCGTGCTTAGGCAGCTGTTTCCCCTGAAACTCCTCTGCTACCTATTTTTCCTTCAACATCATCACAATGTCTTCATGTGTGTGCGGCTATCTTTAATCGCTGCTTACAGTTCTGCCTTCTTGGGAAACCTTTGCCCTTCACTGCCTTCATAGTTGCACTTTGTCACTGCTAGTAAGATTTGTCACTCTCTTAACATGGACAAACTACATGAAAACCAATTTTTAACCATAACTGATCATGCCATAGTGGCCCACACAGTGATACAGTTTCATGGTTCATTTAGCTGAGAAAAAACACCGATCGCTGCGTCAAGGAGGTTGCATTTTTCCCCCCTCTCCTAGTTTAAATGCAACCCTGAGAAAATGTGATGAGTTACCAGTTGTTATTGGGCTGTAGAGGTCAAACAGCAAAATGTCATCAGATAGCTAATCAACTCATTCAGATATCATTACACTGGGCTAAATCCCTGTTAATCCCACTGAAGATTCAATCAGTGTTCCCTCACAGGTCAGCTTGTTCCTCTGTGTGTGTATGTGCGCTCACATGTAGGCATAAGGGACAGAGAGAAAGGTAATTCTTCATTTTGATAGACAATGATTGTCCTTCGATGGGCCACATTCACCGTCTCCTCTCTGTCCTTCTTCTCTTCAGTTTCCTGTCCTGTCTGCTCCTATCTCCCCTCCTCTCCTCTACTGTCTTCCCTCTCTTCACCTGGCTCCTCTTCTGTCTCTGTTGGCTACAGGATTAACACTCTGCTTCGGTCTTTGATTGATAAGTCTTCTGCCAGTCTATCTCTCCCTGTCTCTCTATCTCTCTCCTTGTATGTTTGTGTCATCCTCTGTCCCCTCTCTTTGCCCAGCATACATGCTCTGTCTCTGTAGTACAAGCACAGGTTAGAGGCACTTCAGGCCTGTTTGTTTGTGTAAAAGCTATATGTTGTGACTGTTGTGTATAGAATAGTGACTATTACAGTATCTGCTGAGCTTCAGCTAAGCTGGTTTGACGTTCAGTAAGTTTTTTCTCTGGCACATTCATACCATATCTCTGAACCCACACGTATCCTGTGGCTAATACCCTCAGACATTAACTTTGAATATATACAGCAATTAAATGGCCAGTTCAAACACTGTTACAAGCAGTGTTATTAACTGGATTAAAATGAGTAAAATTTATCAGATACATCTTTCAGAAAAGGTCAGAAAAGTAATCTTGCCACCTACTGTAGCAAAGCAACATTAAACTGCCAGGTTTATGAATGGAGTCTGGCCTGAAAATGTCTCCCCATAAAACAGAATGAAATGTATAGTATTTCGATTATTCTACTTATTTGGACTTTTGTATATCATATTATTATATATATCAGTATTTGAGAGTATAAAAACACATAAAAATGTAACATCAACAAACAGAGGAATCGTTTGAACCACGTTAATAAAAAACTGTCACCGAGCAAGTTGAAAAATAAACTTGTCAGTACTCCCTGGTGACAAACTATGTGATGGTAACAAGTCATGGACAATAACTAAGTACATTTACTCAAATACTATACTTGGTAAATATAATATGTGGCAAATATTGTACTCTTTACTTCACTAGATTCATCAA
>BRZM01000386.1:0-17199 GCA_033238685.1 Lates japonicus | reverse complement strand
CACTCTGATGCACAGTTAGTGTTTTGGGAGAGTGTGATGGTAAATGAAGCATGAAATGAAGAGTCAGAGAACGTTCCTTCCCCAGGGAACCTCTACAGCGGACTGACACAGACCAGGCCAAGACAGATCAGGATGGCCAAAACCAAACCTACTATTACACTGAATCAGCATGCCCCCTGTTGGGAAGACTGTAATGTTTTCCAAACCTAACTCTAACCCATTGTGACTGATTTATTTTCTTTCTTTGTCAATTCATTGTATTTATTAATTTGTAACATAAAATCCACAAAGAAATAACTGATAATTTCATTTCATTATTCAGTCTCACTTGATTTGGGAATTTTACCATAACCAATCACAATAACTATATAATGTTTAGCTGCACTGATCTTGTTCATGCTTGTTGCATTTTTTTGGCTGTGGCACAATCTTAATGCTGCCTACAAAGCTCTGAAGCTCTGATTGGCTCAGTTCTTCTGTCAATTGGGCAAACAGCCAAAGAACACCTCTAATCTGATTCATTGAAAAAAAAAAAAAAAAAAATTCATTTTTAAATTAATTGTTGCTGCAGTGGCAGATTTCTTTTAGACTGTCTTCCCATAAAGAAGGACCCCGCAGGGCGTGCAAGCAGCTTATTATGGGCCACAGTTTTATTTTTAGGCGACCTCTAGTGGTAGTGTGAGACAGCACGGGTTTTTCAGCAAATGTGCCAAAACGACCAACCCTCTAGTGGCCACAGTAATAATGACAGGAGCAAAGGAGGAAGTCCACATAGGGAGAAGATTCGTGGTGAACGGATGGGTTTGGTTCCCAATTCTGACTGACAGTTAATGTCATTTATTTTAACTGTGGTCATTCCATTTCCTTAACCATGTGTTTATTTTTGTAATCATGACGACAAAGGTCCTCTAACCTTAAACAAATATTTTAACCCAAATCATGAGCTTTCCCTTAACCTAACCAAATTGTTTTTATTCTTAAAACTAACCAAACCTTTACTGTAGCATTATCAAATCACAAAAGGTTTAGTCATTTATCTTTAACAGTGATTTTTAAGAGCTTATCTGTAGCAAATCACCTCCCAGTAGAGGTAGTGATTCAGGAGATGGCGTATCACAGGGTATGGACAAACAACCTATTATCATTTAAGTTGGAGGACTTGATTTTTTTAAAGTTTTAAGCCAAAATGACTTAAGAAGATTCTTTAGCAGTGGATAACTCGGCTTAAGAGTCCTCAGAACAGAAGGCATTTTCAGATCATCCCCGTGTTTTTCTATAGTCTGTTGTGTCTACAATACCACTTTGCTGGATAAGCCAATTAGCTACCTTCAGCACCAAGTGCTTGCTGAGATGTGAGTCTTTGAGGAGTAACATGCACTAATGCAGACCTCAGCCCATATGAGTGATGTGCTCCAACATTAAAAGTAAGTAGTATTCCCCTTTAATGGCCGTTGTTAACATTATTATCCCAGACTTGACTGCCATAGCAGGTCACCTAATTCTACTGGAGGCAGCTCCAGCCTCTCTCTCCTCCACCAGAGTCCATTACAATTGGGTCTTATCTCCTCTAATATGCTCTGCTGTTAATGAACAATCAGTCCCGTTAATGTCCTGCTAATTAATGGCCCATCAGCCTCTTCAGAGTGGTAATTAAGTGCCAGTTGAGGCGTCTAATTGGCATGGTTCTGATTGGATCGAGTCACGCTTGACCCTCTGGGACACAGGAAGTGAATTATAGCGTTGTCATCGTTGTGGAGAGGACTTTTACAAAGACTGCTGACTTGCTTGTTTAAGAAATAGAATCATCTTGTTAACCTGCATAGAAGTGAAGTGAATGACAGTTTCAATTGAGTGACTCTATCAGAGGACAAACTGTCAAATCTGAATTAAACAACAATCAATGGTAGAGGTCCATTTTCTTCTACAGTTCCTAAATTGATTGAAAGCTGTTACAATTATGTTTTGCAGTACATAAAATCAGCTTTCAGGGTAATGTGTTGCCACTCAGTGCCTCATAAAAGAGCATGAGGGGACAAACTAGTATAATATCTGACAAATTTAATATTAGAAATGTTTTGTTAAATTTGCAGTGATTGATTTTTAGAGACTTGGGGGAGGCACAATGAGCTGCAAACACAACACTGGTGTATTACCATCCCATAAAGTTCTTATGGGAAAAGGTTGCTTAATTACAGATTCAGCAGACACAGAGTCACTCATTTCATCTCTACTTTTGCTCTCCACCAACTACTAACAGATATTATTGGCACTTTAATCACTAAATGCCCCTCACTGTGTTCAGAGAATCAAAACAATGAGTTGAAAGAAGCTAAAACCCTCTGCAGAATCAGGTGATAAATATCTGTAGGCTTTCACTGTAAGTGAATCCTTTCACATTACATGTAGTCATTTCATCCACTGTTAACATGTAAATATTGATTTTAGCAACTTTAAGAGAAGTAAAAATGTTAATTATTAAATGTTAGAATGAATAATTTAAAATCCCTTTACGAAGGACAGGAGAGAGCAGCTTATGGCTATCACGGTTTCAGTGAAAACAAGGCTATCAAACAAGCCTCACACATGGCTGATGGTGAGTTCCTTCATTAATTAGTTACAGTTAAACGCAAAAGAAAATATTTCAGGGCAAACATGAGTTCAAAACCGGCTTGAATTGTGAGATAGATTCACATATGGCTGGATGCTGGCTGTGAGCTGCTCGGTTAATTAGTTTGACTGTTAAAAAGAACAGAAATAGCCAAAGGTTTAGGGCAAAGTTTAAGGCAAAGAGCAGACTCGATATAATACAAGCTAACAGTGTGAGGTGGCAGTTTTCACTCACATATGAAGCAATGGTTGCGCTGTAGGCTATTTGGATGTGCATTGGGGAAGGTAAAGAGAAGGGTGGAGGTGAGAGGAAAGGAGGCGGGGTGAGGACAGGGGAGGGGTGGGCGGGAGGAGAGAATGGGGAGGGAGGGGATGGGGGTGGGGTGGTTTATATAATGGGGACAGAGACCAACCTGGGTAGGAACAAGGAGAGAGAGAGAGAGAGAAGGTTAGAGCCAAATCGAGATCATTTGTATTTCTGTACATACACACACACACACACACACACACACAGACATACACTGGTGCAGGTATGCTGGTTGCATGGGCGGCTTGGGATAATAAAACACAATAAGGTGGATTTTTCCTGTGAAACAACAACACAAGACCACTGATGGCAAGAGGAGAAGTGTATAAGAGTTGCAGGCAGTGGAATGACTCCGCCCATATACCGAGCAAAGGTTCACAGAATGTTGCTGCCACGATCTCGTCCTCACTAGACCAAAAAGTGTGGAGATGGAGATGTTTTGTCCATCCACAGCTAAAGAGGCTGGCTCTATGCTGGTGATGCATGTGCCATAGGAACTTACGGATTACATCATTTAACAAATTGGTGCAGTTGGGAAAGCTAACAGGATGGAAGTCTGGCGGATGTTAGGAAATCAATTGTTTTCATTTCAGACACATCTGAGTGTTTTTCAGTTTAGACCATTATATTTGATCCACCATTGAGTCATCAGGCACTGGTCATATCCTCTACTCTGAGGTTCAGCCAACCTATAGTAGGTTATATCGATGCTTCTAAGCGCCATTGAAACAAATCCAGCAGTAGCAATTTAAGCTACTTTTAGGTCCAGCTCATCACCATCCTTACTGTTTCGTGATACAGCTTATTGTTATTACCCATCAATGCTTCCTTTTTCTAATTTTAATTAAATCAGTATACCGGCTGTATATGTCTGTTATGCTTTTTTATTATTTATTTATTTATTTAGAGATACTGCTTCAATTATGTATATGGATACGACTTTAGAAGTTAAGTAGGTTCAAAATTGAAATATTATAAAAGAATGTATATTTCTGAGTATATATGAATTCTTAATAAACATATCCAATTATGGAAAAATGGAAAAAGCATAAAAGGTAAATGGCCTTAGGTTGATAGGCGTTTTGCTTACAACTGGGCTTATAAGTCACTTCAAGCGGAAAACACGAGCTGTTACCTAATACTTGTTCAATGGCTCAATTCTCTTCAGAATGTCCTGCTGGAGCTGCTGACAGTGGAGACAGCATGAACACTTGGGACCTAAAGCAGATGAATGGAATCAAGCCATCATTAGATTTTACCTATTTCATTAGTTCCTCTGCTGTGACGTATCAGAATGTATTTTGCAAGTTTGCTTGCACAACATTAAAATCCTTACAACTGTATTAAATCTTACCAGTAACTGTCTTCAGCGGCTGGGCAGGGGCACAACACAGAATGGGTGGCAATCCTAAATAGTAGAGATGAGACAGAATTTGTTACTGCAAATGCCAGAGTGGTAGAGACAGAGAGGATGTTATGAGACAAGAGACAACAGGCCGGAGTTGCATACAATTCAAAACGCCTCTTTATGTCCGTGCATGTGAGCCCTATATACTAAGGAGTGTGTGTGTGTGTGTATATGGGTGTGTGATCAGAGGCTCCTGGCCTTCGCCACTTTTCTCCTGAATCGCTGTATCCTTGGGAGACTGCTTGGTGCTTCTGCACAATCATGGCGCCTGTTCCACTGGGCCGTGCACGCTCAGGTAGCCTTCAACACCCCTCTGGCTCCAGTCACTTCTATACCACACACACACGACCACCACTCCACCTTCAAAACTGCACACATGCCTTTACGGCCTCAGGAGTAACACACTCCTTGTCCCTGCAGTGCTTTCATGCAACAGACGCTCCTGTGTATTCCTGGTGGAATGGCCGAAACTGAGCTACCACATTTGCAGACACACGCCTAAAACCCAGCGCGTTACCTCCCCATCACACTTGCAGTCACACACACCTGGGCACCAAGCCTTTTAAAACATCCATTTTTTTTGTCCCAGAACTTTGGCTGAAAGGTGCTAGATCACACAGGTGGCTAGATAAAGACAGCCACCTTCCTTGATCCATCACACACACACACACACACACACACACACACACACCTTGACTCGAAAGTGAGACATTTTCAGACCAGATGTATCTGTTCAAAGTACAGATCAAAACCCTTTAATCTGAGAATGAAAACAAATTGTGTATTACTCACTACAGAACATTATAATTTAACGTGATCTCGTGTGATTGTGTAGAAATGTCTCAGGACATTTTGCATGTCATGTCTATGCATTTTAACACAGGAGGACACATGGTGCAAACGACCAGAACTGTTGTTTGGCTACACCAACACAAGCGTCGTTCCCCACCTGCCCTACTTGTTGCATCTTCTTCCTCTTCCCCAAAATGAAATTCAAGCTAAAGATTTGTTGTTTTGATTCAGTGGAGGAGATCCAGGGCATGTTGAAAGTTGTAGTGTTTGATATGCTTACAGAGTGGTACTTCCAGAGGGTGTTTTAGTTGCCTAAAACTTCAGGCTGCAAACAGGCTGCAGGATGCAAGGTACAGGTTGTAAACCCCAGTCTCTGGTATCAAAGTCCTATGATTCATACAGCCACCATCCGTCCCGGCCACCTCTGTAAAACTTTTGTGTGATACAAGAACACACTTGTACACTTCCTGTTACCAGTGAACATAATCCAGCCAACAAACGCATATCCTTCACAAAGTATTCAGCTAAACCCTTCACTGGTATACAAGCTGAATTTCTACGAGACATGTGCTACAGATCATATGGGTGCTGCTCCATTAAAACATTTTAATGACAGCAGTGATAAAAGTGTTGCAGGGTGTGAGGGTTGTTCTTTTAGCCCAGATGTTGACCTCGCTGTAGAGCCTCAGAGCTGCTGTGAACACGGGCAGAAAATCACCCCGGGTGTTACCATGGTTAACAGATCTGTACTGACAGATGCTCATTAGAACAAACAAGCACACATGCACGCGCACAAAGAAGCACACGTACACTGAGCCAATAACTTGATGGTTTCTCCTCACTTGAATAGTTCAGCCGTCTTTCCCATGTTAGCGCTCTTGAAGCTGTTCAGAGGAGAATGAAGAATCACTCAGGCCATTTAGAGCACACATTTTCATAGTAAAACCTGATTTATACCTGTTGTGACTAGAAAATAATAAAATGCGAAAGCCACAGTGTCTTTTAACAACGTGTGACATGGACAGTATGGACAGTGTGTGGAGAATGTGCCTAAATTGTTTTTGAAACTGTTTTGATGCGTTTGATGTTCAGTTTCGTTCAATCCGAGAATGTTTTATGTTTCTCGTTACCAGAAATTTACAACCAATAATCAGGCTGGAAGTTGGGGAGAACCACCTCTTTGACTCTCACACCCACACCTCACAACCATGGCTCCCAGAAGAATTCATATAATTTGACACGTTGTTTGTTTGCTGCATCGTTAATTCAGTCTTTCATGCTTTTGATTCACACTTTTCAGCGACACATCTCCTGTTGAAATTGTTGGTTGTGACTTTGATTTAATTGTGATTTATGCCCCCGAGGAGTATTTGTGATTATTTTCATATTCTTTCCTTTGTAAAATGTTTTGTTAATATTGGTGCTGCAATGTCCCAGTTTTACTCCATGGAGATTATAAAAGTTTAATCTTCTCTTCTTTCCTCTTCTCTTCTCTTCTGACCTTGCATTCTAGGTTAAAGATGTACTACAAGCAGTGTTTTTGCGAGTATAAAAGACAGAGGATGCACAATTTCTTTTTTTTTAGTTCCAAAATGTAAACACAATTTCTGTATAATATACAGAAAGGATTTTTACACAACAGTAGCAACAGTGAGCACAGAAGAAGACAACATGAACTTTATTCTCCAGAGCCAGATGTATTTATTCATAGATTCACTTCATCAATGTTTAATGTGATAAGGGTTTTTGGCCATCATCTTATGACTGAATGTGACTAAAAATATTCTTTAGACTTTTGATCCAGTCTGTGCATCTTCACAATACACCTGAGTTTCATTATTCTCCATTTAAAAGCTACCAGCAGGTCATAAATGTACATCATATTAGCATACAGTAGTGGTTACGAGCAGGCAGACAGGTGTTAATGATCCTCTAAGGACTCACATATTTATTCATGGATTCGTTTCAGCCTAATTCTGTTCCTATATCCAAATGCACCATGATGGCCCAACCAATTTTCCCTGTGTTTTGATGTACCTTTACTGTACATCAGGCGCAGTACGGCAGACAGAAAGTGTCATATTAAATCTTCATCATCGTTTTACAATGCAGGTTTCTAGCTTTATTGTACAGATGTATTCATGTGCAAAAAAACATGAAAACCATGGTGATTTTTGTTGAGACATGTTGAGATATTGATAGATTCAGTTCATGACTGATCTCATGAATATAATTATTTTTTCCACCATGATGGATTATAACTTTTAATTGTTCCATTTGTATGGAGGGTATTATTCACAAATGTCAGTGTATTTATTTGCTTTCAGTGTGCATTTTATGGCATTTAAATGGCAAGTTATCTGACTTCAGAGCAATAGAAAACTCATAGATTGTGATCTATGAATTATTATTACTAGAACTTAAAATTATACATAACTCACTGTGTCTGTAGATTTTTTAAAACCCAGAGTGGATACTGAGAGTAAAGAGGAAGAGAAACACTTTCTTGTGTTTTCCTTTTTAGACATTTCTGAATTTCAATGCTTATTCAATCAAGCAAGTTCAATAAAAAACAATTTCTTATTTAAAGCAAAAGCCTTGGGGAGAATTTTTAAATTGAGTGATTGTCTTCTTCAGGGATTCTCTCGAGCTTTTATTTTTCTCCGTTTTAATTAATTAGAGGTTAACACACACTACAGCAGATTCAGAGGAGACAGACAATATTGAAGTGTCCTCTGTGAAGTGTGTTTTTCACACAGGTCCTGCTGTGCATCAGTGTAGCATCAGAAGAAGGACAGTTCAAAATTTAAGATTAATATATCTCTTGTTTACACTAAAACCCACAAAGAGAGAGAAGAGAGACAACCAGTGTGAAATTATTTAGTGTGACTTTATCTATAAATTCCATTCAATGACTATTAAAAGACATAACATATGCGACATTCAACACTTTTCAGTTTTTTTTAATAGTGGGTCACGTACCTTTATTGTACAGTAGGCACAGTAAGCAGACAGACGGGTGTAAATAATCCTCTGCGGCCTCCAATTTTTATTCATAGATTCAGTTTACTCTAATTTTGTCGGCTCATTGTTGTGTCTGTTGCAGGCCCCTCCCTGGCGGCAGCGTGGCTCATGAATATTAATGGTCTAAATCTGCATAATTAGATGCAGTGTTATCATAATAAGAAAGGCCTACAGTATATTGTATCTCTAAAAGGATCCTAGACCTCAGATCAAATCTTTGAGCTTTGACCTAGAAAAGAACAAAGATGACTGTATTGCCAAGATCCCTCTTTGGATCTGCAGCCGTGGGCAACAACAGGCTCAGATGCGCAAAACTTTATTGTCTCCATGCACAGGACACAAAGTTGTCTTTGAGCTGAGCTTTTCTGTGTAAACATGAATGTGAAAATATACTGTATGTGTAGCGTATTACAGAAGGACTGTGCAGTATTATGGGGCAGATTGTAACACAATCCTACGAGTTTGTGCTCTTTATATTCGGAAAGTGTAACGTGTTTTTATATTGTCTGGCAACAGTTAACACTGGATTGTATCTATCTATATCATCTTTCTTTCTTTCTTTTTCTTCCTTCTTTCTCTCTCCCTCTGTGCCATCTCCATCACTATCATATTGTCTGTAACACCTCTTTTTGTCTCTCTCCACCTCATGATATGGGTTCAGTTAGTGTAAGATATGAAAGATCTCTCTCTCTCTCTCACACACACACACTACTTTTATTGTATACAGGGGTTGCTGGGTTGAATCTGGACTTCACTGTGCCAGGTCACTGTCCATAAATACAGATAGCATACATGTTGAGCACACACACACACACACACACACACACACACAGCTGCATGTACACAGGTCAGTCAGTTACAGATTCACCCAGGCTGCTTCAAACCTACTATTGTCCACACACTGTTTACACTCCCAGGCGGTGCCACACCTCCCCGCCTGGTTTAAATTGATACACAAGCATATCGCCTGAAACGGGCCTACACTACCTAATGCCGTGTGCGTAATCCCCTTGCCCCCCCCACCCACTGTGTCTCTCTCTCTTTCTCTCTCTCTCTCACACACACACACACACAATCTAATCCAAAACACACTATCACACACACACACACACACACACACACACACACACACACACACACACACTTGGCTGTGTCCATGCAGTCATAGTACTGACAGAGGTTTAATCCTGAACTGGAGCCTCAGTAAAGGCTTTGTTATGAACACTAAATGAAACTGGCCCTCGGCACGTCTGCACTGGGACACTGCGATAACGCACACGTGTGTGCGGACACACGCAAAATGGATATATGTAAAGACACATATGCACGTTTACATGTATATACAACACATAAGGAACTTGGGCTATGTGCTAGGTTGCGCAGAGTATGAGTGTGCTGCAAATGCATGCTGAACACACACACCCCACACAGTCCGCCGTCTCTCCATAAAATCATGTATGTCTGTATGTAAATGTGTGCGTGGAGTTTATCAGTGGCTTGATAAAGCTCTGGAGAGCGGTGAGTGTTGGCAGACTCCAGACTGAATACGCTGTAAATAGACTACTAATAGAGAGAGAGGAGTGGAGGAGAGGACAGTAGAGGGGAGATATGAAAGAGAAGAGGAGGAAGAAGGAGATGAGAGAGGAATAGTAATGTCAGCAGAACTACACTTTACCTCCATGTTTGACCGAATGCGAGAGGAACCTCTACCGTGTCGCACCTGTAGCAGCAAAGTTAACCTCACTGGAGCTTTCAGAGGTGTGATGGTTAAACCCTTTTATACATCTTTTTGTCACTACACCTGTTCGTTGCCCTGCTCGCAGATCCAAAGCATAGAGCTGGCAAACATCTCATAGCAGTTTATTTTTGTCTGAATACTTTTATCCATGTCCTGCAGCAACCTAACAGTATCTCTCCCTAAAACCTTCCTCAAAAATGTCCGACAACCTGAATTGTATCTAGTTGTCCTACATATGTACAAATCATGATTAATGTTTTAAGAACAAAGACAACAAATAGTATGCACAGTAATAGATAGTATACTATTATAAACAAATAACTGAAAAAATTATTGAAAAAACAACACACAAGAAAGGAAACACTTAAAACACTTTAAAGGACAGGAAAAGGAAAGAAAGATGTTTTCCTTGCTTCCACACCAGTAGTACTCAGAATGATCAGTATTGATGCTGATACTTTAAAAAAAGGATAACATCTTATAATGTTGGTGAGAGCAAAGTCTGTTTCAAACAGAAGGGTCCAGGACTAGCAGCACTAACCTGTAATCTGTAATAACAGACCTCCAGCTTCCCCCCTCTGTGCTGCTTCTCCTTCCCTCAATTGACTGTCCAGTCAGTTAATCACTAGATCTGGTCCCTTCCTGGGGTCACCGTGGCTGTGGGACATCTGCTCTTGACCTTTCATCAATGACCTTTTCCTGCCCGGGGGTCATTAGATGTATCCCAGTATCATTACAACTGTCCCAAGAGGTCAAACCTGAGGTCAAGGTTACTCCCCGAGGTCAGAGGTGAAAGGTCGCTGCTCTGTCATCGATAACAAACGGGCTGTAAGGCCTATTGTTGTATACAAATAGTGACAGGTAGAGATGAAAAGGGGTCTGGTCCCACAGTGTAGCTCAGCTTCTGTTTGTTTTGAGTGTGACAGTTTTTAAAAAAAATGCAGAATACATTATGCACTACAGCTGCACTATGTGTTGCCCTTTTGGTGTTGAATCCGCTCGCTTAAGATGAATGTTCACCTTGTGGAGCTCAGTCAGATGTGGTAGCTTTTTCAGGCCACGCATACAGGCTTTGCAGATTCAGTCCACAGGTTTCTTGTTTTGCACCAGCTCATGAAAACACACACACACACAGCGTATACCTGGGTAAACACACATCTTTACTGTCTGGATCACTCAGCTTTCACTGCCTTGTGTCCTCTATGAACTCTATGAATAATCCTGTTTCTTCGTTTTTTTGGCATCCCCATCCATCCAACTCAGATCTTTTCAAAAATGTTGCGCAAAATGAATAATTCTGAGAAAGCTGATTTTGCTTTTTTATGTGGATGGAGAAACACGGTTTTTCAAATATGCTGATGTATGAGTGTAATTTAATCTGAGGTGACTGATTGGCATGTGATCCACATCCAAAATGGCTCTCTGGCACAGTCCGCTCTTCATGTTCGCTCTATAAACAACAAACAAAGCTTCAGAAACTGCAGAGAGCTGCTTGCATTCAAGTGGTGTATGGCTGCCGCCTCAAGTGGCCTGTACATGCCCAAAAGAAGAAGAGTGTTTTTCTGCTGGTTTGAAGTTTCATTCCAGACGACAAACTTCTTGTGAAAAAAATAAATAAATAAATGTAAAACTGCTTGTGTGGATGGAAAACTTTGGAGTGGCGTTTTCAAATTGTGGACATGGCCTCTATCACCTCGATGCTTGTCACAGTCCTTGCTTTGTTTGTTTCTCTTTTCTTTCTTATTCAACTTTCCCCCCTGTTTCATTCTCACCTTCATTTCCTCATCCCCTTCTACCGCCTCTGATTCTGAACCCCCCCATCTCACCCCTCCCTCTGTGTAACCTTGCAGGGTAAAGCTCCATTGACATCTGCTTCATAAGTATTCAGGACTCAGCGCCTTTGACATTAATCAGCCTACAGTACATTATCTCCCCACTCCTCTCCTGCCCCCCCCCCCACCCCCCCACCCCCCCTTTTTGCCTCCTGCTCTCCCTCTCATCCCTATCGCCCCTCTTTCACCTCTCTTCTCTCCCCTCTGCTGCCTGTCTTTACCCCCCTTTTCCCTCCTCTCTGCCAAACCCCCCCTTCCTGCTCTTCCTCCCCTCCTATCATGCTTCTCAGTTTTCCATCCAATGTTTTCTTATCATGGTGTGATAACCAGAAGAGAAAAGGGCATTACTAAGTATGTATGTTGCCTACCTGAACGTCTGGCTATCGAGATACGTTGTCTATCTGTTTGCCTGCCAGTCTTAGGAGTAAGACAGCAACTTTAATATAGCAGTCACAATACAGTAAAATTAGAGGAGACTTTGAAAAAAAGAAACAATGTTTGACCAAACAGGGGGGAAGTAAAAGAGCATGAGTGCAGACACGCAAATATTTATCTTAATTTTGGTTCTGGTTCGACTCCAGCTGCCAGACATATGTCTATGTGATAGACTGTAATGGTCTGGTGCAGAGTGTACCCTGCGTCTTGCTCAGCACATGCTGGGATAGACTCCAGACCCCCTTGACCCTGAACAGGATAAGTGAGTACAGAAAACGGATGGATGGCTGGATCTCCATACTATATCTTTGCTGCACCAGTACAGGAGAAATGTATGACAGAACCCACTATCATTTTCCTACAGAAGACAGAAACCTTCTGGGTTGTTGAATTTTGCCAGAACTGTTAAAACTAAAACTAAGATAAAACTAAACTCACCAGTTCTTTTAGAAAGTATTTCCCGAGGTAAAATGATGCAGACAAACTTTTTGCAAATGGCCGATGTAATGTGGTCCACACAAAAAACCAAGCAGGCTGCCCCATATGGGCATTCAGACCAGAAACAGTGCTGTGTTACAAAAATGCAAGCGACTGTGATACAATCAGGAGGGCCAGTTTGGGTAGTAGATCAATGAGTTTGAAGCCTTATCAGATATAACAACACTGCCCAGTAGTTTATAATACCATGAGAAAGGATTTTATGACCCTGGAAATTTATCACATCGACGTTTCATTTTATCCTCCTTCTCAATTATTGTTAAGTAAACGTGGAATCGATTGGCCAGCACAGAGCATTGACGGATGAGGCAACACTGCAAAAGCTGAGCCAGGTTCAACTCTTTTTTTTCTGGAAAATCCTGCATTATTCTGGCAGAGCTCTCTCTTTGTGCCAACACAGAGGCCTGAGTGAAATATATGAGAGATCTATGCAGTGCTAATGTCAGTTCGAACACAGCCTTGTGATGGTTTTAATCCAACAGCCTGATGGCAAATAGTTTGTGTAAAGGTAGAGCGTAAACTGAAGAGCAGTGTGAAACTAGCTAGGATGCTAAGACTTATATCAGAATGTAGATACATTTTATAACTTATATAACTTAATATATAGATGCACAAAATGAACTTTTTCACGATTCTTTTCTATACACTTCCCAACAATGCCAGAATCCCACTGGATGCATGAAGTCAGTGTAGTACACGCTGCTATATGGCTCACAAAAGCTCTTTCCATCCACTGAGTCACACAAGGTTTGTCTGAACTTCCATTTTCCAGAGGCATTTAAATACTAGAGAAACCATGAATGTTATACAACATAATGTCGAGTGGATATTGTGCCTATAACAGCTTTTGACCCCCTCTGGCGAGCAGAAAATGGCTAACACCAACATATAAACTTAACATTTTGCACTGTAAGTCTGTAGTTTGCTTTAGACTGAAGGGAGATGGTCCTGACAATAACTGTGGTGTATACATATCATCACCAAAGTAGCTGATAGAGCGACAATTCCAGAAGGAGTAGATTATGGGAGTAGATGAGGACAAGGCGAGGTGTATAGCTGTCACACAGCGCTCAGATCAGCTTGGAGGTGTGATGTATGCCTCCGCTGCTAGCTAACAAGGGATTAAAAAGCTCCACATAATCCTGGATGGGCGGGCTGGCTCAGGACTCTCACTGTTACTGCATTAGCATTAAGCATTAATAGTGCCCTAGCATTAGTGTTAGCAGCTAATAGTGTCCCAGAATACATTAACAGCTAATAATGCGATGCTGTAAGATTAGCATTAAGTTATAATAATACCATAGCGTGCATTATGAGTGTGTGTTAGAGGACTGAAACTGTATGTGTGAGTGTAATGAACTGAAGTGTGCGTAAGGACTGTGTGTGTATGGATGGTGTGTAGGTACCTGTGTGTTGATGCATGTGGCAGTGGTGTGTGTAGGAGCATGCATTAGCAGATGATAGAAAATGTACGGAGAGACACAATAGAAGGTTACTGAAGACACTGAAGGAGGGAGGACGGAGGCTGTACCAGGTGAGGGGTTTAACAGAGTGTGTAGCAGCATGCATTAGTTACAGCAGGCACTGAGGCAGACACACAAACACAAGGTCGACTTGCAAAGGATATGTCATTTTCTCACGTGCCACAGGAAGGTCAATCAAAAAATAGAATAAAATCTACAAAATTGAGGACATTAACACTGTGGCCTCATAGAATGACATCATTTGTCTGACCCTTTAAGAACTGTTACATACTGTACCAGTACAAAAAAGATTTACTATGACTGTTTTGTGACTTGGATCCACAGAAATTATTGTTTGACCACATCCACGACCAGGCAGAATTAGTTATAGTTGTTCAAATAATGGTATAATGGATGCACAGTTTCAGACAGTTCTTCCTCAACAGCCAATTATAATGTTGCACTTGTTTATACACACACAATAGTGACAAGTGACAGTAAAAAAAAAAAAAAAAAAAGGAAGAAGGAAAAAGAATGAAAAAAAAGGCCTCTGCACACTTGGCCAATTGCTGTGTGAAGTGGGAGTGATTGCACACAGTTAGCTTGGGTTAGGCACAAAATACTTGCTGAGGAAAAGATCATGGTTTGGATGAAAAAAATCTACTGGGTTAAAATGAAGGAGACAACTGACTGTGTGTGAAAAAGAACGCCATTCTGCTGTGCATCCACCGTGGCCTCCAGTGCAAGGTTTTGTGGCTCTTTAACAAAGTCAAGCCACAACTTTAGCATCTAGTGTTTAGCACAGAAAAGACAGACAGATAGATAGATCTGGTAAAGTCTGCGGGTAATGAACTCTAGACCTGTCAATAAGGAAGAGGAGGGGCTGGAGTACAGACAATAAAAAAGAGGAAGAAGCAACAGAGAAAATAATAAGAATAAAAGCTGAAAGAGAGAAATAGACAAAGAGGAGCAATGCAGACAAAAATGCAGAAGTGGGGAAAAAAGACAAACATCTCACAGAAAGAGGTATAATCATGCAGCAATTCAGCGGAGCCATTATCGGGCTGCAGGCTGTTCGGTTCTTTACAGAATAACAGCAGGGGTTCAGAGGAGCTTCTAACCACCCACAGATACGCACTGAGAAAGGTCCTGCCAGCTACAGTACTATCTTTAGTCACAATTTTTTAAGTGGCATACCACTCAATCTCAGATTTTCTTCCTATGACCCAGGGAAGAATCAGGATTTATGAGTTTGCAGATTAAAGTGTATATTCCTGAGGAGGTGTTGAGCTGCTAAAGAGGTGGGTTTGATGCTAAAGTCTTATATTCTTAAATGATTAAAACAGAAACAGGCAGAGAGAGACAGAGAGAGACAAAGAGAGACAGAGACAGACTGATTGGTTCATTTTTGGTATCAGATGTTCATGGATAACATATGTTAATTACCGCTGTTAATGATGCCATAGATTACCACATTAGATGACACAGGAAGGCTCGCAGCTGAGACAAAGGGCAGTCCTGTGTGTGAGTATGTGTGTCTCACGGTCACCTCCCAGGATGCCTGGAATCACAGTGCTATTAGAGGTGCATGTAAGTATATGTATGTGTGAATGTGTGTGTGTGTGTGTCTGTGTGTGTGCAGACATGTTTTTGGTGAGGCCTCTTCTGGTACAAAACACCAACCTTGTCAGGACCAGATGTTCTCATGAGGACTAAAGCCTGCTCTTAATGAGGGATTTCTGAGGTCCTGGTTAAAGATGTGAATTAAGGTTAGTTTAAAGTTTGTGTCAGGTATGAATTGGTTATGATTAAGATTAGGGTTAGAGTTAGGCTGTCCAAAATAAATTGAAGTCAATGGATTGTCCTGACAAGGATAGCTGTGCAAACTTGTGTATGTGTGAAAATCAGTGTATTACCTGGCTCCATATACCCACAGCACCATGGTTCCTGGCTAAAGTAACATAATATAATGTGGAGGTCTGTAATACTTGTGTCTCGATGGTCACATAGCTCAAGCCTTTAGGGATTCCTCCTCCTCCCAATAATAGAGCCACAGACATTCTTTCTTTGTGCACATTTGTTGGTTTTCATTGACAGAGTTGTAGTTGAAGTTTTGAGGACATGGGTTCTATGCTCTGCACAAGTGAACTGCTTCGTGTAATCCTCAGAAATCTCCCAAATGTCAATCTTGAACAGGAAATTATGGACTTGATTGCATCTGCTGCTTATTAAAGGATATCTTGCCATTTTCAATGGTTGCTTTAATTCACACGGCACAATGTGAGAAAAACATCTCCACATTTGAAGCCCATTTATCCCCAAATGTATCCCTGTACATCCATCAGTGAGATGTGACATTATAAAAAATTGGAATTCCTAGCAGTTAATAGATTGGTTAAGAAAACACTTGACTGAGTACGTCATAAAAGTACACCAACTTTGACTGGCACAGCTGCTTTCCTCAGCTACTGAAGCATTTTTAGAAACCTTAGCTAACAATGAGATAAGTTAGTGTTATTTAGTTATTTTCAACAGAATAAAATTAAATAATTACTTGTATAGAAATAGTTACTTCCAAAATAATATATTGAAAAATAGGCTGATGTGTGGTATGGTGTTGTCCACCATACCACTCTTTAATGTCTTTGCGTTAAAGCTGGAGCTGGAGCCAGGAGGCAATTAGCCTAGCTTAGCATAAATACTGGAAGCAGAGGGAAACAAATAGCCTGGATCAAACACTACCACTGAACTCCAACAATCTCACTAACTCTAGTAAAGTATGGCTGTATCTCCATATTCAATCCACAAATATGAGAGTGGTATCAATCTTCTCATCTAACTCCTAGAAGGAGAGCAAATAAGTGCATTTCCCAAAATGTTTAAATATTAATTTAAAATACTCTCTAAAACCTTTCTTTCTCATTAACCTCTCACAGTCTCTTCTCTACTTTCTCTACACCAGTCTTCTTCCTCATCTTCTTCCAATATAGCTGTCTTTACATTTTGTTATTCTTTTCTGTTCCTCTCCCTCTTGCCTCCAATGCCCTGGAGACATAATGAGCCAGCATCACACAGCACTCATATACACACACAAA
>BRZM01000385.1:0-60521 GCA_033238685.1 Lates japonicus | reverse complement strand
AATGCCCTTCAAGAAAAATGTTACCAAGTCAAATACATGTAAGCACACACACACACACACACACACACACACACACACACACACACACCCTCACAAGTTACATAAGAGCTCTGAGCGCTGGTTCACTGCATCAGTTGTTACTTCAAAGAAAGAGAAAAAAAAAACAAAGAAATAGGGAAGAAGAACGGATGGGGTTTATTCCTCCTCATTCATCTGTCAAATTTTCTCTCTCTCACTTAAAAAAGCTGAGCTTGCGTTTGGTGTCAGCATGTTTACAAGTGTGTGTGTCAGAGTATATGTGTGTGTGTGAGAGGATCAAATGTCCCCCAGACAATAAGACGCCCTTATTTAAAACAACCGAGAGAGAGTGGGGGAGAGAGGGAGAGAGAGAGAGGGAGAGACAGGGACTCTCTCTCTCACTCTCTCTCTCTCTCTCTCTCCGTCAGTGTGTCTTTTCTTTCTCTGTGACTTTACATTGGACTGAATTCTGGACAAACCTAATCCCACAGAAGAGAAAAAGAATTAGAAAGGAAGTAGAAGTAATGCCAAAAAATACAGCTCTTTTTATTCTATTCTACTCTACTTCCCATCAGCCTTAAGATCCAGTCACGCTATGAAATTTGTCCTTGTGTCTTCATGAAACGTGTGGTTCTATAAGCTTGGTGACAGGCCTAGTTGGTGAGCTACTGTACCTGGCATACAGCAGATTTACCATGTTCCTGCTTCTCAGCAATTACTACAATTATCGTAACTGATGCAAATGATGGACAAAACTACAAAAACAGGCAATAAACTAGAGTTATCCTTTAAACATACTGATCTCTTCACCATCTTTTCTCACAGTTCTCAGACCAGCCTCAGCCACGCTCGGCTAGATGTGTGTGTTTTGAATCAGGGTTGCTATGACCATAAACATGTGACAGCCTCTTGAGTGTTTCTGTCTGAGGCCAAACAGCTGAAGATTAGTAAGTACCTTAATTTGAGTTCTTTCCAGTATGTTGATAAAACCCAAACACTGACAGCTGGGTCCAGAGTGCTTCCTAGAAAACCCTTATCATACAGTATTTCTTATTTGTAGCATCTCTGTTATGTTTTCATGGCAAATATCTGTATATGAATGAATAGAGAAGAAGAGTCAGTGCTCTAGGAATATAAGAACCATTTTGATGAGGCATGGGTCATACTGTCAAAAAATGATGGTGAAAAAGTTCACATTAATGGATTTTGTCTCTCTTATTAAACTACAGTGTTACAGGATGTAAACAGGAAGTGGTCATGGTATTGGTTAATTAGCTGTGGGCTACAACTTGATATATTTATCTCCATTTTGACAAATTGACACCACTGAGTAAGCCGAATTAGCTATTAGCAGCTCCTGTTTGCAATGTACCCATGAATGTACAGACAACTATCACTGGGTTTCTTTGACACTGAAGAAAACTTAAAAATGTGATGTTTCTCAGGCAAGTTCTGGAGCGTTGGGGAGCATTGTTTTTTCTATGATTTCTATGTGGATTTATACCTGGTTGTCATGAGATGATGGTATCCTCAGGAAGTGTAAGTCACACTGAATCTAAAACTGTGTAACATGACTGTGTGTTTACACTTGACTGAGTTATGACTCTGAGTAAGAATTTGCAGCAATCGCCAAGCAAATTGGAGAGTTTTAAAGTACCTTAATTGCCTCCATGAGCTGTGTGTCACAACAGCTGGATGCCATCAGAAACACAAAATGTGGACCTACAATTAAACCAAGATTTGGCTGTACAATATCTTTTTGTTCAGACCGTAGCAACTGATATGCTACATTACAGACAATTACAGCTAATAATTGATCTAAGTGTTGCAACCAAAAATCTCTCTCTCTCTTTAATTTCCTCTCTGTCTTTCTGACACACACACACACTCACACACACAAACAGGAATCATCAGACTGTCTGCTTCATGCTGTCAGGGGTGTGTTTGCCGAGGTCACAAAGTCATGTGTGTTTCTCAAGTTTCTCAGCAGCCTATCTTTCCCTCTGTCACACACACACGCACAGCCTGAAGTCTGACATCTCTCTGCACTCACAGGCATGTATGACTATAGTAACAGCTGTGAACGCACATTTATTACCATGGCAACATCAGACTGTACATATGTGCTAAAGATTTCAGAGGTTGAGTTTCCAGTGTAGCTTAGTAGCTAATGCTAAGCAATGCTAATGTTACAGGTTGACAGGTGAGTTTACCTGAGCACTTTCATAAGATTTATTCTGCTGCTGAACGGCAACTCACTCAATATTTATTGAGCATTTTGCAAATAATTCAGTATGCATGTAACTTCAGATCCTATTTGGTGTTAGTTTGATGTAATCATTTTTTAAGATTAGCTGATAAAATTAAAACATTAACAAATCTGTATTAGTGATGAAGTGTTAAAGTCTTTTTTATGCAAAACTGCCAAAAAAATTCAGAGGCTCCAGTTCCTCAACTCTAAATATTTGTTGTTGTTTTTTAATCTTCTATGATAATAAATTTAATTTGTGGTGGTTTTGGACTGTTAGTGAGACAAAACAAGCAATTACAAGATGTTATTTTGTGTTCTGCAAAACTGTAATGGGCATTTTTTTTTCACTACTTTCTGACATTTTATCAACCAAGTGACGATAGAGAAAATAATCTTCAGATTAATTAATCATGAAATTTAAAAATATATATCATAAATGTAACCTGGGTGGCAATTTTCTCAGAATGTATGATTGTATATGTCACATTATTACAAGAAGAAACAGTTAAATACAAAATCCATGCACTAATTATCCAAAGATGTAGCATAGCATTTAGCTGATTGTATATAATTAGACATACAGCAGCATTTTTATATCTAGGTAAACACCTCTCCTGATATCACATGTTTTGTGTGATATCAGGGAAGCCTCTCTCTCACACCAGCATTTCTGTGAGTGCTTGTGTTTCTCAAAATTCAGTCACATTTTTCATTAACCCTGGGGGAATCATCCCCCCTCACACACACATACGCACTTCTTGACGATGATAAACATGTTGGAAGTGATTTTTCCATCTGCCTTTCATTCCTTCCACCATCTGCCATCGCCAGCAACTCTGATCGCTTCAGCTCTGTTTGTGTCAGAGGAAGAATAGTGCCCTCCTCCTCCTTCTCCTCCTCCTCCTTCTTCTTCTTCTTCTCAGTGCTGCAGAGAAATCTCCCCCTCAGTCTTGCAGATTCAGGGCCCCCATTGACCCCCAGTTTCTCACACTCTCTGTGCACTGCGTGTTGCCTTTCTGTAGCCATCAGAGGTAGATGACATGACTGCTTGATATCTACTGTATTTTACCCAGAAGGTGACTGGTACTCCTAGTTTGGAATATTATCCCTCTTCCTGTTTGCTATGTCGTCAACCGTCCTGTGCAATACAACACGCCTGTGCAATACATACATACATACATTGTACATAGAGTTGCACTGTTTTTTAAATATTTTTTAAATATCTTTTCTATATATTTTGTTTCTACATACACATTTGCACTGAAAAGGAGAAGCTCTCCAATCTCGTTGTACTTTAGTATAATGACAATAAAGGGCATTCTATTCTACTCTATTCTATTCTATGTGCCATTTACTTAATGGTAATTTGACTGACATCAGTATTTTATTAATATCAATATCAAACTTTGAGACAAAGCCCCACTACAAGATAGACCTGCAAAGAAATGGGTCAGCATTTTGGGAAATATACTCATGTGTTCATTAGTGAGTTTTAGATTTAGCTGTTCAACAGATTTTGTTACCTTTGGACAGATCCACGCTAGCTGTTTCCCCCTGTTTCCAGTCTTTATGCTAAGCTAAGCTAACCACCTGCTTGTTCCAGCTACTGCACAGACATGAGAGTGGTATCAGTCCTCTCATCTTACTCTCAACAAGAAAGCAAATAAGCATTGATCCAAAACTGAAACTTTATGGGACCTGGGGCCTCTGGGCAGTTTCCTATTTTGCTTGTTTGATTACATTAAATTACATTAGTGCCAGTGTTATATGACATCCCATAAAAGACTATCTAAGATACAGCTATTACAGTGACACTAATACACAAACTAACACATATTCCAAGAGGACATTGATGCAAATACACTTGAAACTACAATGCATACATAAGGAAACCCATATAAAGGCCTTGGTTATAATATAATGTATTTCCTGTAGAATTTTGGTGAGTAAAAAGGAAACTGACTTTAAAGACAATATATGAAATTCTCAGGACGTATGTGGATGATGCTGGTGTCACTTTTCAATCTGTAATTGTGTTGTAGCCTCAGCAACATAAACTCTACGGCTTTAAAAACACTGATTTAAACCCATAAAGTCATGTTTAGCTGTTTGTCTGTGTCTGTCAATCAGCTGAACACAGGAACGCAGAAGTGTCATGGGCTCGCGGAGATGCTGAGGGATGAGATTAAATATAGTCTGTAGAAAATTGTCTTTATCTGATGTTTTGGTTTCCCTCAGCGGGGATACCCGTTTGTGTGTATTTGATTGACAGTGTGGGTTTTTGAAATTTCAAGTCGGTATTTCACCACAAAAATGGCCCATTAATATTTGATGAGTAATGAAAAGAGCCTCGCTTCTTTTTCTCAGTCTTTGTGAAGAGAGATTTTAAGTTTGAAGAAAAGTGAGTTTTAGCAGAAAAACGTTTTAAAGCAATGATGCAGGAGGGAGAGATGAAGAACTGACACAGAGTTTGATATTAAATCTGATTCTGCTCTAAATGGGATGATAATTTCCATCCAAAGAAATAATGATTTACATTACTGTAACACTGTAGGACTGTTTTATTATCAGTTAGTCATGTAAAACTGTTGAAAATCAGAGTGCAGAGACACTTCAGATAAATAAAACAGGAGTAGTCAAAGCAGAGAGCTGTTTGTTCAGAAGAACAGTGGCTCCATCTACAGGCCAAGACTTGAAACATCACATAGTTCCACAGAGGACCAATAACTCATCTGTAAATGTACAGCTGGGTGACATATGACAGTGTCAGTGCTCCTCAGCATAAATTCTCTTTATTGAAGGGATGAGAGCTATTCTTCCAACAGATATTCCCTCTTTTGTTGTTTTGATAGCAGGAGTGACAGTCACCATGGACAGTGCATTCAGGAGGATCACTGCTGCAGTATCCATTTTTCCATCACTCCTTCTCTTTCTGGTCCAGCTCCAGAGACCTCCTCTCTTCTGCTTCACCTCCTCTTCTTGTCCAGGGTCAGTGTGAGACTCGCCCTCCTCCCTGCTGCGGTTTGTCTTCCTCTTTCACCAGATGCCTCGCTTCTCCTTCTTCTCCTCCTCCACGCTGCTGCTGCTCCTCTTGCTTCTCCTCCTCCAGCCTCTAATCTTCTTTTTCTTCCTTTTCAGTGCAAGTTCCTAAAAAGAAACAGACAGTATATTTAACTTTGAAGAACTCACTCTGCTGTAATCTAAAGAGCCAAAGAAACACTTGAGGGTAAAGTAGCGTACCTGTAGCTGGATGTTTTGGATGATCAGGGACTTGACCTCTTCCTCTGCCTTGCTGACCTGCTTGACCAGGGCATCTTGTTTGTCAGCCCACAGCTTCTCCAGCTCCTCCTGCCTGCTCTCCCAGATCTGCTGCCTCTCCACAAGCTTCTTCCTGAAGTCTTTCTCCAGCGCATCACACCTCCTGATGGTCTCCTTCAGCTCTTCTTCTCTGACTGACTGTTGTGATGGTAGTGAGGAGGTATAACACAGTACACATATATACAGTTGATGCAAATGAAAAACAGACACTGAATCAGTAAGTGAACTAATAAAACAATATAACAGAGAAAGGAAAGAATAAAATAGAAATCAAGCAAAAAAAAAAAAAGAAGTGAATGTTCAAGACTCTGGAGAAGAGGAAACCATGTGGCTTCATTCACATCAGTGAAAGCAGACACAGCTGGCAACATCAGGAGAGTTAGCATGTTTTCTAGTGTTGCTAATATCAGCTGCCGTGTTTTTGTGTAAGACTACTTGCACACACTCATCACTGACTGAGGTTAGAAACCACCTGAGAGTAAACGAGGACAGAGCCACCTGTGAAGTAGAGAAATGGACATTTAGCTTAAATGAAGTCGTCTGTGGTGGAGGAAATCAAGTTCAGTGGGAAATTATGAGACGCAGTCATTGAACATTTTGATATTTTTGATATTAGTGGTCAGTCTTTGAATATCACTTTAAAGCACTCAGCACTTTAAATCTCAAAACATGAATTTTGCTCGAAAGCAGATGAAAGTATACATCACACCCCTCGCTAATCTCTGACTTGGTCTCTCCTGGAAATTTTAAATTGGCCTTCAGGGACTGTTTTTTGCGCTCTGAACACCTTGGAGGAGACATGACAGAAGAGGTGAGTGATTTGAATGAAGACATTTGCAATGATTTCCTTAATTATCACACGACTCAGTTCAGTTACATCGCTGTGTCTTCCTCAAATGAAATGTGTTTTTTCCCCACAGGCTTCCAATCGCTGCCTGCTGAAGGGAGACTACAGTGTCTACAAATCAACACAAACATCATCACACAGTCTCAGTGAAATATATTCCACCATGTGCAACTGTCTCTCTTTCTTATACCAGTTAATACTGTTGCTAATATTGCCATTTGGGTATGTTTACAATAAGGTTGCCAGTTTTTATTTTGTTCCAAAATTACCATTACAAATTTAACCAAAACACCACAACCTTCATTCTGCTTTTTCACCTCATGTTTTTCATCACATGCACAGGTCTGTAAAAACAACATGCAGTTGCTGCACGCTTTGCAATCCAGTGTTTTTGCATGTGGATTTGCAGAACAGATGGGTGAACACACTGTTTTTCATATGTAGAGGAGGTCAAATTCCAAATTCATATTCATGTTCATATTCTTTGATGTATGGAGCTGAGATTTCCCTGAGGGTCAGTAAAATGTCTTCTTGTCTTATCCTCCTTGAACAGTGGCTGGGCTGCAGTCTTTCAAAGGCTCCATGGTGCTGCTTAGATTTCAGCATCATCTAGTGGCTAAACACAGCAACAGCAGGAATGTACTGTAACAAGCATCCAAAGGCATCTGAGGCCCCTGGACACCAGTCTAATTGGCACGGTCAGTAAGAAGTATACTTCAGGTCATGTTTGGTTGATTGACAGGTGTCTCAGCAAATCACAGTCAGCTGTCAACTTGTCTGCAGCATGGATTTTAATGCAACAGGCCTCTAGTCACTGCCTAAATGTCCTACAGAAAACCTGAACACTGTGATCACTGTGAACATTTAAAGGTGGCCTCACTGTTTTGAGAGAGTGTATGTATGAGAGAGAAACAAATCTGTCCTCTCGAAAAAGCATTCAGGTTACTGCGCCTCTCACAAATACTGTACTTCTTCGCTTGCGGCCATTTCTTCCAGTTAGTTTTTATGCTGAAGGGGAGCTAAATGTGATCTGTAAGGAGAATACATAGGTGGAGAATCAAGTGCATTTTAACAAAACACCCCAGAAACAAAGCACTTCAAACTAGCAAAACAACAGGATGAAATTCTTGAATCATCGTGAGAAATCTCAGTTTCTCTGGTAAAGAAGTGATACATATATATATATATCGTGACACTCGATCGATGCGTCTGTCCACTGTAACTTTATCGTCTTCTTGTGATCTGACAAAAGCAGAAGTCATCGTGACACTCAGCTCCCAGAGGCCCTCCACCTCAATTTCACACAGTTCATGGCTTATTGTTTATGAAAGGTGCAAAATCATGGTGTGTGTGCAGAAACTGCTCTTTGTTATTGTCACTCCTGACTTGGTAATGGGTAATAAGGTGTTCATGGTCATTACACACACACACACATGCATACATGTACTTCTATCTTTCTGAGGACATTAATTGATATAATGCATTCCTTAGCCCCTCACCCTAATGTCAACCATAACAACTAAATGTCTAACCCCAACCCCAACTCTGACCTAAACCTAATAGAACTTGAACCTTAAAACCAAGTCTTAACCTTCAAACAGCCGTCCACAATGTCCTCACTCACAAGGTTTAAAACACAAACTGGTCCTCACAAAGATAGAATTGAAACAACACACACAATAAAATATTTTGCATGTATTCAGCAGCCCAAAAAAATAAAGTCACGCAGGTGTAAGTGCAAATTTGCATGCATATTCTCAAACCACACACACACACACCCATACACAAAACAGTATTCATGCAGATGTGTACCAGTGCCAAGTCAGGCAGTGTCCACGTTGTCTCGACTCACACATTTTCTGAACAGGTGGGTTTATGAGTAACAGTGTGTGTTACCGTGTCTCTGCTCCTTGTGTTAAGTTTGCATGCCTGTATGTTTGCAAATCTATACATACTGTGTGTGTCTACATGCAGGACGCACGTGAGTCCCAACAAGCTGCATCTTGTTCGTTCCCAGATTGGAAAATATCCAAGTTTTAATTCATTACAACAAAATTACAGGATGTTTGGTTTACTGACTCATGCTTAAACTAATAACCAGTACATCATGTCACAAAGATGCCAGGAAGTGATTATTAAAATACGGAGAGAACAAGTGATGAGTGAGACATGAAGCCTACCTTTACAGAGCTTATATTATTATGTTTCTGTTGAGTCTGTTTCAGGGAAGTGTTAAATTCAAATTTTGTGTCAGAATCCCTCAAATCTGGAACATAAACTGAATTTAAAAAACAGATTCCTTGACTTTAATTCAGTGAAGTAATCTAATTAATAACACTGCTTTGTACAGCAGAGCACAAGAACCTTTGGAGTTTCATGCAGGAGACCAGCCCTTGTTTGCTTTGTTAAATTAACTGTAACCTTTCCCTAATCTTAACTGAGCAATTGTGTTGCCTAAATTTAACCAGACCTTATTATCATAGTTTACCAGCCATGGCCAAGATCTTTCCCTAAACTTAACCACACTACATTTGCCCTGCACACTTACAGTAGGATGCAATAACGTGAAAAATGGCGTGCATGATCATGGCTGGTTGTTCTTTTAAACAAAATGTGTGATTTATATTTGACGAAGTCTGTGTCTGAGTTAAAACTACAAAAAACATGCTGTGGACATTTAATTGAACTATATCCTATTGAACTATTTGACACCTGTTGCATTGAAAAGCTTATAACTGCAATTTTTTTTGAATAGCCAAGTGTAAGAGGAGAATCCAAGCTCTGTTGTAAACATAAGTCTTAGCCTGTCTGTTGGCTTTTACCCCCACATTCAGTTTGTTTCATCTCACCTGCCACTCAGAAATCAGACACATTTTTTTCTTTAGTCATCCATAGGTTGATTGCCTGAGGCGAGTTTGTTTTGCAACCCAGTCGTAAAGAGGTTGGTATCACAGGGAAGGGTGAAGTCAGTGCATACCCTTCATAGACAACTGCTGATCCACCTCATCACCACCATTAATCTCAGTACACACCATTGCTGTTACATTCTTGACATTTCCTTCTGCTCGATTACATGCAGTTCTTGTGCATCTTGCCACCCCTTCTCTGTAAAGTATGGAATGTACTTTTGTGCATTTATGTTTGGATGTGGGTCCTGGCATCTGTACACATCTGTACATAGTAAACACAAGGTCAGGTACATTTCTAGCATATAGTGCTAGTCACTTTTTGGAGCTCCCAGCATAGTAGAATCACTGCTGCGATCTCAGTATTTGCTGAGTACTTGAATGCATCAAGAGTGTAACTCCAGACAGTATGGCACCAAGTCTAATACATGTTCAGAATAAGGCGTAGATGAGAGTTATCTTCATATTAATATCAGTTTTCAGTGTGATTATCCTCCATCATTCACTGGTATTCACATTTACACGTTTTTAAATATATATATATATAATTGTTTATGTTGTAGGCACTTTATCCCCGCTCAATGAGACATCCCTAACAGACAGACAATGCATCGCACCTGCACACCGTCATCATCCTCATCATCATCATCGTGCTGCGTGTCTTCCCTCCACCCAGGTGATGATGCTGCTGCTGCTGGGGGTGGGGGCTCCGCTTCCTCTTATTAGGCTGCGGTCCCTGCGGCTATCGCCAGTCACTCTGGGACTGAAGTCAGTCTGGTGGTAAACTTCCCTCCCCAAAGACAAACAGGGAGACGACACGAGAGAGCAGGTAAGTCCGAAACTCTTTTACAAGCCGAGCGTTGAAAATACTGCGATAGACGATCAACGCGAGTTTTTGTTCTGCACTTACCTGCATCAGCTGTTTTGTTAAGAGTCAGAAAATAGTTTGGTGATATTCTGTATTTAATTCATACGAATTGTTTCTATGTGATTAACTAATGTCCACAGGCACACCTCACTTACAAATGTACATAAAGAAATAGTGAAGGCTACTAATGTGACATAACTCCATTGCAGTATTACAGTAATAGATCCATCACACAGTAACAACATATTTTGCATTAAAAACTAATGGAATGGCATAGCAAATGGTTCATTACAAGTATATGTTAAATTATGTGCACTGCCACAGAAAGGTAATTATTTTCTCTGGTGAGGAAATGTCACTGATGTTATTGTTGCCGGCCGTTTGCACTGGTGGAATATTTTCCTGCGAATGGAGGGAAGCTGTGTGGTGAGGGTTTGCTTTTCCAAAGACTAGTTGTCCTCCACAGACTGGAGCACTCCACTCAGCAACAAACATGGGAAGCAAACACAAGCACCAGCCCTGATGCAGGACCCTCATACTACAGTCCTGTAACACGACCAGTGATGGCACTGCTCACCACCACCACATCATGTCATTTCAGAAAAAGGCAACCGTTTGACTGGTGTCTTTGCTCTCTTAAAGATAAATAAACCTTTATCTGTTTGAGATTACTCTTACGGAAATGTTTATTTCAAATTAAGAGCTTCTTATAGACAACCTGTACAGTACTGATGAACTCAGAGCAAAGATGGATGGCTCTTCACTTAAAGGTTAAGCAATAAGGTTAAGTTTGTGTTTTCTAACTGAACACAAAGAAAACTCATTCAGGTTTAGGGTTAACTCCATTGCAGAAGAGTGAACATGAACCTAGTGTGATGTTGTGGCATGTTGTTGTTTTTCCACTGTTACATGGAAATTCAAATGTTACTCAAGTACACCCATCTTTGACAGCTTAGCTGCACAATATTCTGATGTAATCTGAGGGTGATTTAAATCATTAATAGACCACATTGTTGCCCATGCAGAGTTTTCCTTTTGTGTTATCCATCACTATCACTGGTTACAGCATCATTTGCATTGCTTTGATAAATTCTATTTGTACATTTGTCTTTGTTGCAGGATCCAGATGACTTCTTTTTCTTGTGGCTCCCTAGTCAAAACTCAACAGACACAATGTACTGCCATTTCGTAAGCTGCCACACCATAACCTGCATTGATTCCCAAAGCTGAGGTTAACTACGTAGGATCAACTACTTGAAATACAATGTGCAGATAATATATATGAGTCATTTTTGCCCGACTTCTCCCACAAAGCTGAGTAGCCCTGACTGACGGATGCTTGACACACAGAGGTCAGATTTAAACAGGAAACAGAAAACCACAGTGCTACTCTTCAAGTAACTCAGAAGTTAACTCAGCTCTGTTTAACAGCTGCTAAAGTGTTCAAACATGGCAACAGCTCCCACTATGGAAGTGGCAGACATCATCGTTGTAGTAATCTACTTCATCGTGGTCCTTGCAATCGGCTTCCTGGCCATGTGGAAAGCCAATCGGAACACAGTGAGTGGCTACTTCCTCGCTGGTCGCTCCATGAACTGGGCGGCTGTAGGAGCGTCTCTATTCGTCAGCAACATAGGAAGTGAGCATTTCATTGGACTTGCTGGATCCGGTGCTGCTAGTGGGTTCAGCGTGGCTGCATGGGAATTCAATGCTCTATTATTGCTCCAGTTGTTGGGCTGGGTGTTTATCCCTGTCTACATTCAGTCCGGAGTTTACACTATGCCAGAGTATCTGTCCAAACGGTTTGGAGGGAGGAGACTGAAGGTGTATTTTGCTGCGTTATCACTCATTCTATACATCTTCACCAAGCTGTCTGTGGACCTCTATGCCGGAGCCTTGTTCATCAAGGAATCTTTAGGATGGAACCTCTATTTGTCAATCATCCTGCTCATTGCCATGACTGCTTTGCTGACAGTCACTGGAGGTCTGGTTGCTGTCATCTACACAGATACAGTTCAGGCATTCCTCATGATTGCTGGAGCGCTCTGCCTTACAGGCATCAGCCTCTTCAAAGTGGGAGGACTTGAAGGTGTGTTGTGCACTGAGGTTATACCATTCATACCATGTTATTGAATAAACTACAATTTGATCTGCATACCTTCGTAATAGTAAGCTATGTCCTCCCATTTCATTTTAAGGGGTGAGGATCAAGTACATGCAAGCCACTCCAAACATCTCTGCCATTTTGTTGTCTTCACCCAATCTGACGTATTCTGAATCCTGCCACCACCACCTCAACCCAAAACCAGATGCACTGAAAATCCTTCGAGGCCCAAGGGATCCAGACCTGCCCTGGCCTGGTTTTTTGCTGGGCCAGACTCCTGCCTCTATTTGGTACTTGTCTAAGTCTTTCATGTTTTTCAAAACAGAATTTTTAACAGGTTCAGTTCTGTGTAGGATGACATATGAATGTGTATCATCCCCAGAAGATTTTTTGTAAATCACCCAGTTTTTCTTCTTTTGCCAATATTAGGCTTCTCAGACACGGTTACTAAGCTAAAGCTAGATGTTACAGCGAGTAGTTTTTACTAATTAGCAAAACACTTGGCGTAAAAAACAAATGTCTCTAATCCATCCAGTAGATTTTGAGATATTTCACTAGATTAATGAAAACAATGACGTGCTGGTGACATTTGACGAAAAATTAGAATCACTGAAGCCATATAGGTGCATCCTCTAGGTGCCATGTAGTCCATTCAATATTTGTTGAGAGATTTTAGTAAAAAAACGGTGGTACCAGATGAAAAGTTGATATATATAACCATAGTTGGTTTGATCCATCCTCTGGGGACAATGAATGTCTGTACAAAGGTTAATGGCATCTAGTTGTGATTGAGATAGTTATGTCTGGACCAATCTGGTGGATCGATAGACAGACAGACCATCACTGGAGCTACCTTGCCCTTCCCTTATATACAGCTGGATACATTGTGGTGGACCAGATGTTAACTTCAGTCATTCTCACTGTGTGTTCCAGGTACTGGTGTGCAGATCAAGTGATTGTACAGCGGGTTCTGGCAGCAAAGAACATCGCCCATGCCAAAGGTTCTACCATCATGGCTGGCTTCCTGAAAATCCTGCCTATGTTTGTCATTGTCATTCCAGGTAGAGTAATTTGATGCTTTTTAAGTAAGTAATGACTAAAATCCTGACTGTAGACTCATTAAATGTCTTATTTATTTATCATCATGATTCCAGGGATGATTTCCAGGATCCTGTTTGCAGATGAGTTGGCATGTATTAGCCCAGAGCACTGCATGGAAGTGTGCGGATCTGCGGCTGGCTGTAGCAACATGGCTTACCCACGGCTCGTCATGTCAGTGATGCCTGTTGGTCTCCGTGGCCTGATGATGGCTGTCATGATCGCTGCTCTAATGAGCGACCTGGACTCCATCTTCAATTCGGCAAGCACCATATTCACTCTGGATATTTATAAGATGCTACGGAAGCAGGTTTCATCCAGAGAGCTGGTGATTGTTGGTAGACTGTTTGTGATTTTTATGGTGATCATTAGCATTGCCTGGGTGCCAGTCATCATTATCATGCAGGGAGGCCAGATGTTCTATTACATCCAAGAAGTATCAGATTATCTGACTCCACCCATAGCTGCTGTCTTCTTGCTTGGTGTCCTCTGGCATCGCTGCAATGAGACTGGTGCCTTTTGGGGTGGGATGGCAGGGTTTGCACTCGGAGCGCTGCGTCTGGTGTTGGCGTTTGTTTACCGTGAGCCACACTGCGATCAGCCTGATGAGCGGCCGTCTTTCATCAAAGATGTCCATTTCATGTATGTGGCAGCCATCTTGTTTTGGGTTGCAGCTTTGGTGACTGTTGTTGTGAGTCTCTGCACTCCTCCCCCTGACAAAGAACAAATCAGAACAACTACTCTGTGGGGGTTAAACAGGAGAAAGCGGCTAAAACAGCAATTAAATGAAAAAGCTGAAGACGACATCAGTACATTGAAGCCTCTTAACCATAAAGCCTTAAACGGAAACAGTGTGCTTGGTAAAGAAAATTGTCAAGACCACCCAAACAAGCTCAATGGTATTGAGGCCAATCATGGAAATGCTCAACTAAGCAATAGTCATACTATCACAGCCACTGACAATGAAACCCAACATCCAGTTCAGAGTGGTTGCTATGCACTGATTACAGACCCCAAAATGGTAGAAGAAGGAGAAGTGAGGGATGGGGAGGAGGAAGGGGAGGGCTGCTTTGGAGGGGGAGGAGTGGAGGGTGGGAGGTATATCAAGGTTTTAGAGTGGTTCTGTGGCCTCCAAGAGAAACCATCCAAAACTCAGGTCATTACAGTTCAGGAACAGGAGAAGATTGTAGATGATCTTCTCGATGAGCCTCCACGAACCAGAATCATCCTGAACATAGGACTGGTGGTAATTTGCTCTGTAGGGATCTTTCTCTTCATCTATTTCTCCTTATAGGCTCCAAAATGACTTGAGTCAAGTTACTGCCTCAGAACTCTGTTGGGGTCAAGTCTTCAGGAAAACAGGGGACATCATTAAATTACAGCACTTCTTTTTGTACAAGAATATACTGTGGTATTTTCCATGTAGCCTACACAACAAAAAGCTCATGTTACATATTGTATCCGTTCAAGAAATACACTAAAACTAGACTGAACCATTGGTAACTTACCCAGTCGTATGTGCACTTTAGCATACAGCAACTTTACAGTGACAGTTAAAAAGCTAAAAGTGAAGGACATTTGTGTCATGGAAACATAATTTCACAACAACATATTAAAATCCAAGTGATAACAAATTACAAAACAAAATAGCAACTAGCATAATTTTATACATGAACTTTTGCATTCTCAAAGCTAATGCTAATATTCTTGAATACGTCTGGTCACATTTTGCCATACTGGAAAGGAGATTAGTGAAAATTGTACAGAAAGTGATATAAAACAACACTGATTTTAATCGGCAATAACACCACAGGGCACTATTTGCTGAGATTCTGGTAGTGTGCAGTGTGCCAAGTGGTAGCATAGACAGGGATGTATGGATGGTTTTACCTGTAATTCTTTATGCAAACCTAGTGATAGAGATAAGTACAGAAGGCTGATTTTATGTATTTTCCAAAATATGACATACTATTTGCAGAATAGTTAAAATGTCAACTGAATTTACATTTGACTGTGACGTGCTCTTTTGTTGTGTACAAGTACGATAACATATTCTTGATTTGTCCTCATAGGGATGTTTTCATGATATGGAAATTCATAGTGAATGTGAAATTTGCAGTGACTTTGCCTTAATTTAAATTTTACTGGAAATGTTTTCTACTATGTTTTCGTTTTCTTTTTGTCTTTCGTATTTGAAAGGACAGTCATTTTCAAGGGTTAGAGAGTAATACTTTGTTATTATAAAAGATACGCATGATGCGTGTTGTATGTGCTAATGCTCAAACAAACTGTTGAACAACCTGTTCTAAGTTGCACACAAGGATGTCTTGGGAAAATAAACATTTAATGAAATCTTGTTGTTTTTTTCTACACTTTGCAGAACTAAAATGGTATCTTCCACTCAAATAGTTTATTTTTTTAATGAACATAATTGTGATTTATCATGTTATTGTATTGTTTTGTAAGAAATACGCCTGATCACAGATGTGTAAGGGGGGACTTTGAGAAATTATAACCTATTCTATGACTGGCATTTCTGAATGTGGCTATTGTGGTTTTTCTCAGGAATGATTTTAGGTGCCAGTTCTGAGTTGTCTTCCTGCATTTGACTGTAGTGAGATCTTACACCATCTGTTGTGCACAATAAAAAATAGAGATGGAACTACCTAGACCTACCTAGTCTCTTTTTATTTAACATCTTCAGTGTTTCAGTCACTGCTGCTCACCTTGTCGTCTTGTCCCAAAATTTGTGTGATCAGCTACAACAGCTACAACAAGTTTATACAGGTTCATGCTGGGATTACTCTACTTTTATAGGCTTTTGCCAATTATTTATGAATAAGATATAATTGTTACTGTATGGCAAACCAGTTGTCTGTTGAACTTGACACCATTTGGCACTCACAAGTCAACTCTTAATGGAAAAAAACATCTAACCAAACAGGTCGCTCTGCTCCATTTAAAGGCATCCACCAGGAGTTATACATGAGGGCTATTGTGTACCAACAATGTTCACGGACTGGCTTTCTCAGAAATGATGCGCTTGACAGAAAATTTCAAAAGAAATCCACTGTGAGTGTTTCTGTTTTTTAAGAGGGACATCCAGCAGCTTCAGGTTCTCTGGTAGATTCATTCTGCCACCAACTGTACAATATACCAGACCCAACACATCCAATGCAGTCTCTTTTTTTCAGTATGTCCACCACTTTGGTCCAGACTGAAATATCTTAGCTACTACTGAAAGGATTGCCATGAAATTTTGAAAACAGCCTTTCCTTTCACATCAGCCTCTTCTGTTCTTTGTATTTAGTGCTAATTAGCAAATGTTAACGGGGTAACTCGTTAAACTAGAATTGGTAAACATCTTTTTAGTTCATTGCTGCCTGTTAAACACGTGTCTTTTAAACTCCATGCCCCCAGTCAGTAATGCTGGGGACACAGTGTGTGCATTATTTTATTTTACATATCACTATGGTATGCATACATTTTGATCCTTGTTAACCTCATCTGTCTCGTTATGTAATTCACTAGTAATGTAGCTCGTGATTTATGAGGAAGGGAAGTCAAAGTAAAACGATGTGAAGCAAGGACACATCATGAACCAGCAGGTCATGGTATGTGAAACAGATTTCACTTAATCTATTAAAAGGCACCACAACAAGCGCACATGCCACAACTCAGTCAGTCAAAAGGACATTGACAACTGCCTCTGCCGCAGTGGAAAGTTACAGACTGGAAGTGGAAAGTTACTGGCTAGACCCATCCCACACAAGCTCAGTGCAAAAAAAATGACAAGAGGGTTTTTCAAGTTCATAATGCTATAATACTGGCTGCTGCACAGTTGTCAGGAAATGTCAGTGTTTCTCTTAATGAATTGATAATCATCAAACAAGACAGGAAACAGTCAGACTGAATATAGGTGCAGAAGTAATCAAAGCAGTTTTTGCTTGTGCTGGAATAAGTAATAAGAAAGTAAGCTAACAAAATACTTGGTGAATATGATATGCAAAAATATCTACATTGTAAAATGAAGTGGTTTTGACAAGCTATTCAAAATGTCTTTTCACCTTCAAAAAGGTTTGATAACTTTAACTATGGTTATGCTCTGTTCACGTGTCCCTGTAAGTAAAGTGAACCAAGCACGTTATCAGGGCCCTGAAACCGAAGCAGCTCAATGAGACTCAGCCATCGTTAATTTGATTATTTACACCTGTGCTTCTCCTGGTGGTGGGATCGGAGGGAATACATCATCATTTATCAGAGGGGTGTTAGCAGCTGTTGACAATCATGGCCAATCACATCTGCATTTTTCTCAGATAACTTTCTGTGGTATTGTTGTGCTTTTATTGGATGAATGAGCTACAGACAGGAAACATGGGAGTGAGAGAAAGGATTGACATGCTGCAAATGTCCCCACCTGGAGTCAAACAAGGGCTAACAGGGGCCCTAATACCACTTTTTTTTTACCTGGGGGCTTCTTAATAAGCTAATCCAGCTGTGCTGGTAACCTGGTCCTGCTGGATATCAGGTGAGGATGGCTGCAAACTTAACTTAAACAAGTTGATTATGAAACCGTGTGAACTTTTTCCAATGTGTTTCTGCCTCCAGAGCTCCCAACAACGTTAACACAGGATAATTGTAGCAAACTAGTATGATTTGAATAATCATTTTCTGGTGTGATTGAGAATCTGGACTCATATGTAGATATGATGCATGGATGGAATTTGAATCACTTATTGTAGAACCAATCAGCAATGAGAGGCTGTGTAGTCTGAATATTAACCTGCTCTTCTAGAGCAGCTTATATTCAACTTGACCAAGCCACTGAATACACATCCTGTGTGTTTGTTTGTGTGTGTGTGTGTGTGTGTGTGTGGGGGGGGGGGGGTTGTATAAAATTAGCAACCCAATGGGAACAGAGTAGAAACCACAGCAAACACACAGATATATGCGTGTTGAATATGTGTTTGTGGGTCACAGTTTAAACTTCTACAACATCCTCAGTGTTTAATTTTGGTTGACCACCACCAACCAACCAATACAACGAGCCATTTGTTCCATTTGTTGACTCAAAAGCCCAAAATACAAATACTGCACATGTTGCACTGCTTCTAGGAAAACCTAGAGTTATGGATATGTGTCAAAGAAACAACCACAGTTTGACATAGTTGGACAAAATGTAGCAGCATAACTTAACCCACCCGATTCAACAAAGAGTAGTAGAGGTTGAGATATCCTGAAGATTTTTTTGCTCATGTTACTACAAATTATAGATTACATTGACTCCCCAGCTCTACCTGTTAACATGTGACCTTTGTCTGTATATATTAACACAATCTGGTCATGGGTGTTTGCATTTATACCTGCATGAATAAGCTTGTTCTCTCAATTATTCCCACATTATCAGTAGATCTCACATGCGAATCATATCATAATTTGTTTTCTTTATGTTCTGCATGTATTCATACCTGTATTAGCATGTGTTGTTCCTTCTCCAGATAAGACCTGTAAGACCACTCAAAGAGTTGAACAGCAGGTACATGTAATGAGAGCTGTGTAAGTCATCTCCTACTTCAGGCCAAGATCTTTGCGACCTTTGTTGAATTGTGTCCTTGTAACCCGAGTTCACATTATCACATGTATCGAACAGTGAATGCCTGAATTTCCTTTGACTCTGGTACTTTCCAGGAAAGGGAATTATGAAGAAATTACTCTCAAATTAGACCAGAGCAGAACTTGTTTTCCAAATTAGAAAGTCATTCATATAAGTGCAAACATCAGCTCTGTGTCTTATCATATTCAGCAGTGCTTATCAAATTATCTTTGCTCTTTGATGAGTGAAAGGATATGACATCAACCACCACATTTCACAGTTACACGCTGAGGTGCTTTACCAACCTTAAACTTGAACATGGAAGACATATAGATAGAAACTGATTGGCACCTGTTACGCAGTGCCAATCTGTGAGGAACAGTGATTCAAATTACTCCAAGAAGCTCCTGCCTCAAATATTTAGATTTCAGTTTCTCTTTAAAATTTCCCACTCCATCAATAACTGTCCATTTCACGAGTTAACTGGCAGTTGTCAAATTTATTATATGGGTGTGACGGCTTCATCTTCAGGCATCTGTCTGTCATGACAGCGGCCCCAACAGGTATGCACACACCCTGACAGCCAATATACACAATACATGTGCACACTTGCTGCCAAACATTTGCGAACAATATAATGTGAAGTCAATGCGCAAGCGTAGAGACAAAGACAGAAAAAATTAGGGGGTTTGAAAGCCAGATCCCGTGTTATTCCCCTGTGACTGTGCACTGGGATTTTCCTTTGTTGTATTTGCAGTTAACTTAAGAGAGAGAGAGTCTGTTCACACCTCTGGTCCTTCCAGAGAGTGACCCTCTGTTAACACCCTGCACCGCAGTTGGAAACGTTATTACTTTAATGAGGTCTCAGATTTGACCTGTTTCCTGTCGGTGTTGTTTCCAAGTTGACACCATGTAATTCTACTAAGAATTTGACATCCTGTATAAAGTAAGTGATGTTTGGTGCAGTGTGGGTGTGAAGGGATACTATATAACAGCCTATATATAAATAATACAAAAGTAAGGGCAAAGTGAAGCAACTAAAGAAACTGTCATTACTCATTTCCACCACAAGTGGGAAGTGTTGCTCCAAGCCCCCTGGAAGTCCATCTGATGACCTGACACGAACAGGGAGTTCCCATTCACACACTAGAGGAGTGTAAAAAGACACCCAGCATGATGCATTCAGCGGTGAACACAAATCAACACTTGGCACAAACTCAGATTACTGTTAAACACCTGTTAAATCACCAAAATGTTTCCTGATACAAGTCTGGAAAGTCCATCCAGACAAGTAAAGGCCAAAGCATCGAGCACCAGGTCAGCAAAACGCCCATGTGCTCCAACACCAAAACACACACAAGCAAGGCCAGCAAAAGAAAGGTTACAGTGTGCTGTATTAGCACCACTGTGTGCAGGGACAGGTGACTGTCATGTCTAACCAGGCAGCAATAGTCTTTCAGGGTCCTTTGTGAGAAATGGAAAGAAAAAACTAGAGATGAAGGGAAAATATAATCACTTGTACTTTGTCTGCAACGTTCAGTCACAATCCTGAAGAGGTGGGTTTATCAATTTAGTGTGAAGTGTTAATGTGAATTCATGGCACTGAGGATGTAAAAGTTTCCCAAAGCTAAACAATTTTCAACTTGCACTCTCCCTCTCTCTCCCTCGTTTTATATTCATCTCTTGGGAGTGAATTTCTGACTAAAATAAGACCTGGATGCAAAGCTGTTTTGCAGCTGGGGGTGAAATATGATTTCCAGCTTTTATAGGTTACTGACTGAGCTGCATAGGATGCCGTCTAATAAACTGTGCACCATCAAGACTGAGCCAGATTTTAGTTTGTTAAAGTATATCTTCTGAAACTGTTTTTTTAGCCCATAAAAGCTCTGTGCAGATGGTACCCATGTGTTCAGCTCATCCTCACCACCATCTGGGATATTACTACAGTTTCAAATTTCCCCACTAAAATTCACCTAAATTATCACCTTTTTCCCCTACAGCAAACAATGTATGAATGGGGTTTGGTGTATAATGCACAATATATTTTTCTTAAAACCAGACTGATTTAGGGTAACACAGTGAAATAAATGTGTGAATTCTCATATTACATGTTTGTGTGTCGGTATTTTAAAAAGTAATGGAACTAAAATGAATACGCAAGTGATAATCTGCACTGTGCCCCACTGGGACACATAAAAATATCGCGACAAATCGTCATTTAATTCTCGCGGTGTCCGGATTAATTTTAGATAAATCGGTCAAGTTAGCTAGCGTTAGCCGACGGTGGTCCGGAAGTAAAGGTATTGAGTTGGACTTAAAATTAAAGTTTGGAATATTTTTTAACTTTAAAGACTCGTTACCTAATTGTGGCCAACCAGGAAATGCGCAACATATAGTTAAGACTACTTGCACTAACGTTTAGAAGATACCCCTGAAAACTGACTCGCCCTCACTAGTTTGGGACAATATTATCTTGGCACAATAGAGTCATATTTTCTGAAGTTGAGTTAGGTTTCATTTGATGTGGCTTTAGTTAGATTAATTTCATCATATAGCTTAAGTTAGATTTAGTACATCATCAAGCAAAGTATTACATTGACTAATGTTTGTAGAAGGGCTTTTATTTTGGCGTGACCGGATGTGTGTGTCTGTTTTATTCAGGCTGACTTGACGTATACATGACGGCTTCACCTCAGCTTCAGCTAGAGAACAAACCGACATCAGCTGAGTTTGCATGAAGTGCCATCCTTGCAGCTAAAATACAGGAATTTATCATCACGTTAAATTGAACAATAGCATTTTGTAAAGTTACGTGTAACTGTTGTAAGCCAATGAAATAACTGTCATCTGTCGTAACCACAGAAACAGGGCAGAGGCAAAGGAGAAAATAACATTACATCAAACCCGGCAAACAAAGAGGTTCTTTTTTCAACGACATCATTTTTCCTCCATATTCTATAGTTATGAGTCATGTGGCCGTCGAAAATGCCCACGGTCTAGAGCAGCAGGTAAGCCGTGTCAGTTTAATGTGTCTTGCAGCGTCAGTTGATAAAGTGTTATAACGTCAGGGATAAATATTAGCTTGCCGGCTAGCATAAAAACACCGCTAACCAGATGCTATCCTGCTAGCTGGCGTTGGGTGCGTTTCAATTCAGCACTCGCGTGACTGAAAGTGGCTGCGGAGCGGGGAACGGACCATACGGTGTCGAAAACAATGTGGTGTTCTGCCACCTTACTGTTGAATTATTGCCACACATTGCTACAGTTAAGTGTTGCCCACATGATTTAAAAGACTTGTAGTGTGGCTGGTATGCGTGATAGCCATCTTACACGACGGACAAGCTTGTAATTGTAACGGAGAGATTAATAACAAATGACGTACGAGAGGTTCCGGCGGGCCTCCTGCGTAATCATATGAAACGCACCCTTCAACTATTATCTTCACTGCGTTTGTCGTGCAGCTTGATACAATAATAAAATGGAGGTATGCGGTGATGGAGCTAGCGGGACTGATTCACAAACAATGCGGCGTTTGACAGTTTAGTCCACCGGCTTTACGATTATACGCAGTGTTGCACAGTTTTCATGCTGGTCTTGATTGCGTCCCGCTTTAAAAAAAATGCTCATTTTATCTGCGTCACCAGCAACGTAGTCTATCTGTGTCTGACTGCTCAGACAGTTGGATGGCAACAGAAAAGTACTTAATGTTCTCAATTGATATTTTGCAAAGGTCTAACTGCTAAAATGCATATGAGGGAGTTGGATGCACAACACTGACATAATTTAAACAAATTATACATCCTCTGTTTCAGTTAGGTTGCAAAAAAAAGCCGCACTTGCTTTGTTTTTATGCAGAAATTAGTTCATATTATCAGCCTTGTTCATCACTGCTACAGTGCAGAGGAGAATTCCATCCTAAGACCTAAATTCAGTTCCTGGAGGTGAAAGCATAAAATTCAAAGTTGTTTCCTCAACAGAGGCTGGATGCACCAACATGAAATCTTTTGCATCTCATCACTTTGCTGTCCTCTGTTGTAAAGTGTCTCAGACCGGTTTTAGTTGTGTGCAGTTTAGTGACAGATCCATAATAGGATTTCTGCATGTTGGAATTAAAGTATTTTTCAAAATAGGTGTGCAGAGTTGTCTGATTCTGAAATGCAAAAAAGTCAGATACATTTTTGTGTCCTTTTCCTTTAAATCTAGACACTTAAGTTTCTGCTCCCTGCTTGTATATTGATATTTGCCTTCAACAAAACCTTTTACAGTGGAGTTTGGTGATCTGTATTAGGGTTCCCAGCATTTTATATACATGACTATGTGGGCCATGACTCAGTAAGCTCTGGTTTCAAGTCACATTAAGTGAGTTTCCACCCATCTGTTTTTATGTTCATTTTTGATTTGCAGTGGGAAAAATCCAGCATGGAAGCAATGTAAATTTGCAGAAAGAAAAAAAATATTGAAAGTGTTGACTTGGATGAAAAAGTTGTAATGATTGAAAGAGAATGAATGTCTAATTAACAGGAATGTTGCTGCAGTTCAGCAAAATTTTGAGCTTGAGGTGTCGAGATGGTTGAAGAATAAGGCAAGATAGTTTGTTCAATGGAAAATGACTCTATGAGTCTATGTTTTTCTGACTGTTTGTCTCTTTTTTCCAGCTCGCTGTCCTAGACTTGAGTGCAGCAGACGGACAAGGTGGAGGCAATAGCAGTAAGGAGTCAAAATCTTTTTTTGCTCTAAGTCTTACAACTTTTCATTTTCTCTCACTAACTAACGTGAACACACACTCATAAACATGAACATTTTACCTCCACAAATAAAAAACATGGTAACAAGGGTGGAGATATCATTAAGACAGCAAATGAGGCATGCTTCAAAGAGAACAAATTTGGAAAGACAGGGAGACTGGGAGAACTGGGATTCTTTTAAAAATAAAAACTGATCCATTGACTGACCATTTAAGTCCAGTACAGTTTAAATGCATTTTTGCAGCAAGATTAGATGATAACTTTGGAAATATATGTTGGATTTCCTTTCTGCCGTGCTTCAGAGTTGCACAATAGATCACTGAAGGCAGGGTATTTATGGGAGAACAGGGGCCAAATAAAAATGCATGTTTTCAGTGCATCTCAGATTTCTTAACAATAACAGTAATTTCTTGTGCTTTTTCATTTTGTATTGTCCACTTTGTGTAAACACATGGCAACAACCTGTAGTTACCACAGTCAGTCAGAATCACAGTGGTTTTGGTGACTTTGTGTCTTTATTTAGATTTTATATTATCACACATTCAGATTCTCAGAGCTCTAAGGAAGGAAACTGATGTTGCCTCTCTCTACAGGGCGATACATTCCTCCACATTTACGGAACAAAGACGCTTCCAAAAATGGTGAGTGGGGTCAAATTAAAGCTGTCCTGTGGAGTTTTCCTGTAAACAAAAAAACAAGCAAACTCATGTTTCCTTTTAGTTTTATTCCCCTAAAATTAATTCTGTGAATCCCTGTATTACCTTCCTTATAAAACATTTGCAAAGCTCATTTTGTGTACATTTAAAATCGTGCACTGTTTCATCCCAGTCTCCTAGTCTCCACTCTTCTTCCCTGTCTTTGTCAGCACAATGCTATGTTTATTTCCACTTCACTGTCACAAACTGTCGATTAGTGGAATAGTGTGAAACCAGTGGCAGGATGTGAGCAAAAACATGGCTCTGTATGTTGCTCTATAATGCTGCTAGTGGTCAAAAACTCCACAAGGCACCTTTATTAACTGTATCTGTTACTGATAAAAAATCACAACTGAAACACTTTCTTCCCGTCCAGCAGGAAATGCCTTTGCTGCTGGTCGACAAGGTGGCTACACCATCGCACCTCCAGCCAACTGTAAGTTCCTCTCTGAACCTCTACCAAACTCAGAGTCATTTAGCTGTGTGCAGTGAGTGGTGGCAAATGACCAGCAGCAGCCAAAGCACGGTTAAAAGACAAGCAGCTGTACTGAAAACAGTTAGAGGGCAAGCAGGTATTAATTAACAGTGGGTCAGAGCTTTAATAGCTCGAGGGGCAGAAATACAACTTTTGATTTTCAGAATAAAGTGTTATCCTACTGATGTGAATTCACGGTGAACAGCAAAGGGTGGGAACATCCTGTTATCTAAGTGTGTAAGCAGAGGCAGAGTTCGCCCTTGTTCAAATAATTTTTTTTACAGTCAAGCATTTGTCTAATGACATAAAGCCATTAAATATGCCACTGACACTTAATTGTGTTCAAGAGATGACTGAGTCACAGGGGAGTAGAAGTTGGCTTATTACATCAGTTGTGTTTCTGAAAACATGTCGAAAAGTGAACAATTTGATGTATACCAAATATCTGAAAAGTGGCAAATGCTTATCGGCCAGCTTTTAAAAAAAAAAAATGTTTGCAACTTCTAACACCCATAGTAAGCAGTAATCCCAATATATTTGTTTGCTGTACATGGAAAACTTTACAAAACTCCTTCCAGCATCCTGGCAGTTAAATATTTGTTCACTGTGTGTAAACAGAGCCTGTGAAACACTGCAGCCTGCTTTTAAATGTTGTTGTCCTTTTGTAACTTTGCAGTAAAAGCAGTTCATCAAGATTGTATTTTTTATGTATTAAAAGATTCTGTGATGTTGATCAGCCTGTTATTTGGAATCAGCGAGGACTGAAACAGTATCCACACTCTGACTCTAACAGCAGTGATGAGTAATAATCCTGCAGATGTGCTGCTCTCTGATACTGGGATCATTTACTGTCCTCTCTCCCTCTGCAGACGGTTGGGACGGGGGGCGCAACAACTTTGTCAACGGCTACCATGACAACCGGATGACCAGCAACTCGTTTACTCGGGGCCCGCCTCGCATGGAGCGGGGCCGAGGTGGCGTCGGAGGAGGTGGTTACCGTGGCAACAGGGGAGGATCCTTCAACCCCATCAACCCAGCACAGCCAATGGGATTTGGTGGCTACGAAAATAAAGGTGGGATTTAAAAATAGGGTAACTTTTCAATTAAATATATCTCCTGAAAAAGGATCAGCTTTACACTAATCCCCTGTCAGAGCTTTCTTGTCAGCTACAAGCAAAATGTTTGTCAGGTATCTTCTCTCTTCCCTGTACAGCCTCCTCCATGTTCTCTAGATCTATGTGTGTATAATGTCTTTTATGCTTGGATTTACATTGTCACAGATAGATTTCAGTTAATGTCACAGTTCTCTGATTAGTGTGACTGTGAGACACAAGTCTGTGAATGTAAGTACACATGAATTTTTTTCCCAAAAGGAAAACAACTAAACAAACACTTATGTAGACTCTATAATGCAAGCACCATTGAATTAGCGATTGAGTCAAAATATGAAGAAAAAACCTTAAAAATGACCTTAATATATGTTTTACAGTCATTCTATTGGAGTTGATTCTTGTAGACATAGGTGGACAGTTAGGGATGGATTCTGGGAGGGATGGTGGCCGTGCAGACGTTTATATTGTTTATCCAAAACTAGAACCAAAGGGAAGATGAAACACCACTGATGGTGCTTTGTAGAGCTGCTGTGACAGTGAATATGAGACTTTGTGGACATGAAAATCTAAAAAGGAAAACTCTGTTCTCTGACAGAAACGCATCACATTTCACAGTTTCACAGTAAACGCTGCCTATATTTCAATCCAAAGACCAGTTTTAGTCATTTCTGCTCCCTGCTGAACACTGTTCTAATAATACTGATTCTATGAAGCTGTCTTCTCATGCACACATTCTCCTGTCAGACGCAGGCGGCTGGAACACAGCCAAAGACGCCTATAGCAGTTTTGGCAACAACCGAGGGAAGTCTGCATTCTTCAATGACAGAGGCAACGCTAATAGAGGGAGGTAAGAACATGAGACGCAGAGACAGATCAAATAACTTCCAATAAAAGACTTCTTTGTTATTTTGTCATTGTACTGAAACAACTTCAGGTTAAGGCGCCAAAGAAAGAAGAAGAAAGAAGTTTACAATGAAAGGAAAAAGTTCACCTCTGAACATTAAACTTGAGCATCTTGTATCGTCCCCGTCTGTGTGTTGTGCTCAGGTTCGATCACGGTGGGTTTGGTGGTGGAGGAGGAGGGGGAAACAGCCGCTGGGTGGAGGAGTCCAGAGACGATGGAGACTGGTCCAAACCAACTCCACGTAATGAACGCCTTGAACAGTGAGTCTGTGGTTTTGCTGTCCAGATAGACAAAAGTTGGGTAATTTAATAACCTTAACTTTGATTGGTTATCATTGGAAGAGAGAAAAGAATTGTTGGTATCAGTTTTGTCCTGGATGTTCACAAAGTGACTGAATAGATTTTACGATGAATAGACAATTCCTCTTGTGATTGACTTTTTATCCTGCACCAAAGAAAAACTCAACAAAAACTTAAATTCAGGAAACAGACATGAGAAAATGACATGAGAAACAATTATTCATGGTCTCTTTGAACGAGATTTGTCAATTAAACACATAAGAACTGTCATTGAACTGTAATTTAGTCTTTTAAGACATGGAAATTGTGCATTTAAACAGTTTCATTAATGGAAAAATATGAGTCATCAGTGAAGTTATGTCTTTTAGGCTTCTGAAAGCCTTACAGAATATGACAGTTACCAAAATGATGCTGTCAAATAACTCAAGAAGAATGAGTGAGTCTCCTGGAGCATGAACTGCGTTCAAACAAATGTCACACGTTAGTCATAAAGTTTAGTTTAATTAGTTTATTTTTTCATGTGAATTATTGCACATCATCACACTGCATAAAATTCATTCTGAACATGGGACTAACCTGCACTTTTTTTGCCCCTCTGCAGTGAGTTGTTCTCTGGCAGCAACACTGGGATTAACTTTGAGAAATACGATGACATTCCTGTTGAGGCCACAGGACAGAACTGCCCTCACCACATTGAGAGTGTAAGCTACTGATGTTAACAGTATCATATATCATTTGCAGGATGATTGCTCTTTTTATAAATATTTGTATTTTTGCTTGTGTTGTGTAGTTCCAAGATGTGGACATGGGTGAGATCGTCATGGGTAACATAGCTCTGAGTCGCTACACCAGACCAACCCCTGTCCAGAAATATGCCATTCCTATTGTCAAGGCAAAGAGAGACCTCATGGCCTGCGCACAGACAGGTAGAAAACATACTCACACCTACAATACAGTACATAGCATCTCCAGAAACAAAACACAGCAACATATTGATGTTAGATTCTTGAGATAATGCTGTGAAGTCATAACTCTGAATGCATGTGGTGATGGAAATGGCTGACTTTGTGTCTGCAGGCTCTGGAAAGACTGCAGCGTTCCTGCTGCCCATTCTCAGCCAGATCTACACTGATGGACCAGGAGAAGCTCTTAATGCAGCTAAAGCCTCTGGACAGGTAAACGACAAATCTAAGCCCCTGAATAAAGGCACTTTAAGGTAGAGCATTTTCATTGAACTGTAATGTGCCATGAAGAAAGTGTAACTTTTTTAGATTAGATAAGTAGTTTTATAGTGTATACACCAGTCAAACAACAACAACATTACATAAAGTTTAGACAGAGAACAAGCTTTATTTGGAGCTGGTAAATAATAGTAGTTATTACGCAGAACAAAGCTACACAAGACAGTAAGTAGCTCCCCCTTGAGCGTCCAACTTCTCATAGGGCCGTTTTCTTACACACATTTTTAGTCTGTGAACCACAAACAAACAAACAGCAGCTGTCATTTTCAGTCCCTGACAAGGAGAAGAACCTCTTTATACTCAAAGAACAGTCAGTTCTTGTCTGTTTCAGAGCTGCTGCCCTGCAGAAATTATACTAAACTGTTAAGAGGAAAGCTGTGATTAAGGGTATTTTGTCTTAAATCATCTGTTAAATATACTAAGTAGCTTCACTGATTTGAATGCAAATCTAATCTGGGTGAAATGAGCACTGTGCAGCAAAGATACTTGATTGGGACGTCCTTATGTCTAAGATTCTTGGGGGGAAGATATAATGAATATTCAACAGATCAAAAGTAATTAAACTGACAAGGTCAAAGCAGATTTTTTTTCCTTGTCACCAGATGCATGTATCAGTGAGTTTTGAGTAGTTCCTGCAGCAGTCTTTCAACCCTTTAAACCTCTCTTATCTTATTAGTACTCTTGCACCTCCTAAAATTTATCTCTATGGGTGCCATCCTCCAGGTTTGAAGCCACTGTACGAGTCAGTCCTGACAAATGGTGACCAGACGTATAAAATTCAAAGCTCATATTTGAGTTAGACCCCTGAAAACATCAGCTCCATCCTGTGAATTCTTGAACTAATCTTCTACTTTGTGGTGTTGTTGTATTACAGGAAAATGGGAAATATGGGCGTCGTAAGCAGTACCCCATCTCTCTGGTACTGGCTCCAACCAGAGAACTGGCATTGCAGATATATGATGAAGCCAGGAAGGTATATACATACATTCACACACATTAACTTGAAACCTTCCCCCGATGACTGAAAACATTTACTCATGCATTTCTTCATCCTTCTTGTTTTATTTCTAGTTTTCCTACCGGTCCAGAGTGCGTCCCTGTGTCGTGTACGGAGGAGCAGATATTGGCCAGCAGATCAGAGACCTGGAGAGAGGCTGCCACCTGCTGGTGGCTACACCAGGAAGACTGGTGGACATGATGGAGAGAGGAAAGATTGGACTGGACTACTGCAAGTAAGACACGGACAGGAGGGAGTAATAGATGATTTTTTTTTTCATTGACTGTTTCAGTTTTATAGTATCATCAGTCTTTTGGAATGAGAAATATTGCATGTAATTATATTTTATAAAGATGAGATTGTCAGATTTATTCTTCCTCTTCCTCTGTGTCTCCATCACCTCAGCTACCTGGTTCTGGATGAGGCAGATCGTATGTTGGACATGGGATTTGAACCGCAGATTAGACGCATCGTCGAACAAGACACCATGCCACATAAAGGCATCCGACAAACCATGATGTTCAGCGCCACCTTTCCTAAAGAGATCCAGGTGTGTTTGCAGTGATTCCAGTTAATAGTTTAGCTCCTTAAATTAGTTCCTCTGGTTCCATAGTTCCTGGGACTTATTCGTCAAAAAGTGCTTTTACTAAAAGAGAAAAGTAGATTTTACTTTTCAGTGAAACAAGACTTATGTTAGGATCAATGGAATCTGAATTGGAAACAGTACAACCGCTGCACTTTTTGCCAATTCAGTGCCAAGAATCTGTTAATAAGTACAGTCGTCTGCTCCCCCTTCAGATCCTGGCCAGGGATTTCCTGGAGGAGTACATCTTCCTGGCGGTGGGCCGAGTTGGTTCCACGTCAGAGAACATCACTCAGAAAGTGGTGTGGGTGGAGGAGAGCGATAAGAGGTCCTTCCTCCTGGACTTGCTCAGCGCTACAGGTGAGACAGTCATGCAGCAACAACTCATAAGGTGTATCTGTGTCGAGTTACTGCAAACACACACACACATACATACACACAGTGCAGTTTTATTTCCCCTATCCTTTTGCCATCGTCATATTGTCGTCCTCGCATCTCAGCCAGTACATTACTATGTGTCTCATGTTTAGCTCAACATAATGCCCATCAACGCACCTTGTCTGTCAACCATTTGGAAACATTTTGAAAAGCTCAGAGCTTTCTCATAGTTATGTTTAGTTTGAAAACATTTAAACCAGGTAGCATCTTCGTAAACATAGGAAAGCACAGATAAAGTCTGTCGACATTTTCTGTCTTAGCAAGAGGCCTTGAGCAAGAAATATCCAGCAGGGTTTATAGATGACATTTCATCCAATTCTATTTTCTCTTTGACTGAGGACGTCAATGGTGAGAATGTTCTATTAGAAGAAATGTTCCTCCTACCCTGAGGGATTCAACAAATATTTTCTCTTGCTTCAGTTTACAGTAAAAACTCATTTAAAGTCACATTCATGGTTTGGAAAATAAGTCATTTCTTTTAGTGGTAAACCTCTGGTCCATCAGGAACATTAAACATACAGAGTTGGTTTTCTGCTGGTGATTCGGTTCAGTTTACATGTTGGTGGTTTGGTGTGGTTTTATCCCAAGTCATCCCCAGCGAGGTACAGGACAATACTGGAGACAACATAGAGAAACCTGGTAAGATCCTCAATCAAGAAACCTGTATTTGTCATTCCATATTTTTAAATAATTTTGCTTGCCTTTATTATTATTCTCAGTCAGTGGAGACTCCGTGTTTAGTCTGTTATTTTTGGTTCTGTGCACCATTTCATGGGTCAAGTTTGCTCAGCTTAAACCAAACATGTCTGTTGTGTTTTCAAGAGTTTTTTTGGCATCTCTATGTACAGTATGTTGCTGTGGTGTCCCCATTTCAGACCCAAAGCCTCGATGGAGAGAGTCTGGTTATGCTGTAGTTTCAACAGCTAACAAGTGGATAGAAATGTGGATAAATGTGGGCCACTTTATAATCATTTGGTAATGTCACTGGGGCAGGAGCATTTAGAAAAACATTTGACCAAACTCTGTCCATCAGTGGCTCTAGTCACAGTGCTGCTGATGCTGTTAGTTATTTATTCTTGTGGTTATTTTTCATTTTTATTCACGCTGCACCCCCTGCTGCCTGTTGCACTGTTCTGTTCATAGAAAAACATTATTGTATGAACAGTTAACTATCTTCAGGTGCATGTTATTAAGATGTATGTATCACATCACGGACTGAAACAGCCTTACCAGTAGACATACATTTACATTTCAAGATTGTCATTATAATGATTCTTTCAGGTGTATTATTTCCCTGATAATGACAAGTTTAAGCTCTCTAAAAAAAATATTGTGACTTCTGTGTCAAAAACTTCAGATTGTGTCAAACTGCTGTGTCACTAAGCTGCTTACAAGCTGACATCAGTATTTTGTTGAGTATAAAATTTTATTTCTCGTTCTTTCGGGTTCTTTTACTGATACACAATAACAATGTTATCCACGGTGCCACAATCTATTAGTCACAAGTCACATCCACGTGCAGTGTAATAGTATGTTGGCACTTGTTTTTCCCATGTCCATTTTTTCCATGGTTACAGCTTTGCAGTGTTCAGAATCTGAGGTTTGAACACTGAAAAACCCTGCAGCTTCTTCATTCTCAGCAACTTAAAATCAGCTGTTTGTGTTGCTGCGCCATGATTATCCGCTCACCTTTAATATTTAACCTCAGGTGTCTTTTCTCTCGGTTGACCAGGTAAGGACTCGTTGACTCTGGTTTTTGTGGAGACCAAGAAAGGTGCAGACGCCTTGGAGGACTTCCTGTATCGGGAGGGCTACGCCTGCACCAGTATCCATGGCGACCGTTCCCAGCGAGACAGAGAGGAGGCCCTGAACCAGTTCAGATCAGGAAAATGCCCCATTCTGGTGGCCACAGCGGTCAGTACAAATAAAATCTGGCGCTGATCATATTATAATATGTAATCAGATATATCCTCGTGAAAGGTAAACTTACTGTAACATTGTTTGTTATACACAAATAACATTAGCAGAAAATATTGATTGAATATTGATATTATTTCTGCTCTTATGTACTCAGGTAGCAGCTCGGGGTCTGGACATCTCCAATGTGAAACATGTTATTAACTTTGACCTGCCCAGCGACATAGAGGAGTATGTCCACCGTATTGGACGTACAGGACGAGTCGGAAACCTGGGTAAGACTACAGCTAATGTCAGAGGAAGCACCCCTTGACATGTGTTACATGTTACTGCTACTATAACATTGTTTTTTTACATGTAGGATTGGCCACATCGTTCTTCAATGATAAGAACGGTAACATCACTAAAGACCTGCTGGACATCCTAGTAGAGGCCAAACAGGAGGTTCCCTCATGGCTTGAGAGCCTGGCCTACGAACACCAGCACAAGAGCAGCAACAGAGGACGCTCTAAGAGGTTGTCCTGAATATGAATGTCGTTTAAGGGGCTAAACTCATACATTTCTTGTCTAAATGCAGTAAAGTTCAGTGTGTATTTGTTGCAGATAATGTATTTGATTTCACCACCAGGTTTTCTGGAGGTTTTGGAGCACGTGATTATCGCCAGACGGCCGCTGGAGCCAACACTGGAGGGTTTGGAGGACGTGGAAGTCGCAGCCAGGCAGGACATGGAGGAAACCGTGGCTTCGGAGGAGGTGAGAATCTAGTCTTTGAGATATAACTACTGTTTTTATGCTCTATATATTGTCATTCTTCTTGTGCCAAGAATTTTCTAGAACTGCTTGAGAAAATGTGACTGTAATAAATTGGTTATCAAAGACCAAATCAAGGACTTAAGATGTTGAGATATTGGATAACCTTATTTGAGTTCTAACCTAATTACTGTTCATTGGATACACCTTTAATTTGTTAACTTTCTCTTCCGTTTCTTCCCCCACAGGTGGTTTTGGTAACTTCTACACCAGTGACGGCTACGGAGGAAACTACTCACACTCTCAAGTTGACTGGTGGGGCAACTAGGTTCCTCCTTCCTCCTCTCACCCCTCTTTCTTCTTCTCACTCATCCTCCCTCCTTTTCCCACACTGTTGTCTGCACTCCATCTGTCTCCACCCTTCCATTAACCCTCAAGAACCCACGTGCATGTTATTGAACTATTTATACTCGTTTATATAGCCCTCCTTCCATCCCTATGCGCTAAGATCTCTTAATTCCTCTTTAGATTTTTCTCGTCCTTTCCATCTCCACCTTCGTCTTTATAGTTCCCTTTTTTTATTTCATAATTCCTGATAAATCTCGCCTCTTAAAATAGGCAACAATTTAAAAGGATTCTTCAATTTTAGTTGGTTATTTTCTTAAAACTTGTCACAGATTTACTTCCAGCTAGCAACATTCTTTGGTTTCAATGAGAACTTTTTAAACTATTTGCCCTTTGTGACATGTCTGAAAAAAAATAACCAGTTAAATTTAAGGTCCAGGTGTTCTTTTAACCCCCCAAGGTAGATGCACCTGTAAGATTTACAGTGTGCAGACTTCTCCCAAACAGCAGTAGAAGACCAGGGGATACCCATTTTTTCCCATTAGATTTGAGTTTTGGCTTCATTGTGTTTTTGTCTGTGTTCACCCAAAGCCAGCCAGGCTTCCTGTGTACCTTCACATGTCATCTTTGTATGTAACGCATGGCCATGTTGTAAATCACCGGCCGAAAACTTTTCTAAAATATAGCGCAGAGATAAGACGTCAGATCTGAGCAAAGTTATGTCTGCATATAAATTCAAAAATGGGAACTGGCTGAGGTCTCCTTCAACTTATATGACAGATTCTTAAAAGGGGCCACAGAAACGGCAAAATGTTTTTTTTCACCTTTTTTTAAAGCATACTGAAATATTGATTTACCGAATTTTGAGAAAGACGTCTGACAGACAGAAGAGACAAGAGGCTGGACGCTGGCAGACGTTGCCCATTAGCAATGATGCCAGCAGAGTCTTAGGACTTGTGGTTGTTGATATCACAACTACAAACATTTCTTTGTTTGAAACAAAACATAATGGAGAATCATTTGTTTCTGTACTGTGCCTTTCAGAATTTGAACTTTGTCTCTTATTTTCATTGTTTTTATTGCCATAATACGTAAGTGGCTATAAGTATTGGCCAACTGTGACAAAAAAATGTGTATTTAATGTCATGTATGGGTTCAAACATGTTTTTCTTTATTTCTATTCGGAAGGAAACAAACTAGGCTTGAACTAAATCAAACCTTGGCAAAAAAAAAAACCTAAACAAAAACTGTGATGGGGAACCTCAACTCTGTTCCTTATCTGTCTATTGGAGTTCAAATTCATCAGACGGTCTCTGATGAGCTGATTCCCAACAGTATATTACCACTGTGACCATATTTAAAAAAATTTTAAATACACCCTCATCCAAAGCCACTGAAATGGGTTAAAACATTACCTTTGTCTTATTCAAAAAAGGAAATTGTATTAAAAATGAAAACAGACCTGTTTGCTTTACTAGGCTGTTAACAGAGATGATAGCAGTGGTTTTATGCTTTTGGGAAACCGAGTCCTACTCATTGACCTGTTTGTCACATCTATAGCTCTGGTCTGAGCTCGAGTTTGCGTTTCTCAAAACCATTTTGTCACTAATCGTTGGGTCACTTGATGCCAGAAGCAGAGCAGCTGAGAGAGAATTTGGTGCAGCTGAGCAGCAGCAGCTATGTCATGTAGCGTCTCCTTCTCTTACCATTCAGATATGTGGTTGTAAGTGTAGAGATGTTCCTCATCAAAGTCTGATGCCACTTTAAAGTTATTTTAGAGTAATTATTAAAAGGGTTCACTATGTATCCTTCTACACATCAGATTTTTATGTGGCAGTATTAAAAAAACTGGTTTCCATGCAGGTTGCAAACACAGTCATGTCTAACAGCAAGAATACTCATACAGTGATGCCAAAGCAATTCTCCAGCGTTTTTTGGATGTAAAAATTACAACCACTGCATGGCTGCTGCTGAAAACTACGGTCACCAAATTTTATCAGTGGCTGTGGGCGTCCAACTGACTCTTAGTGCCTCTATGCTCTTGGGAAACTGGCTCTGCTTCCACCACAAACATTGAAACCCTTGTTTGCCAAAAGCTTCTCTCAAGGGGACACACAACTAAAAAGGCTATAAGAGTTCAAAATTTTCTTGCTCACTCTATCCTGGAGAGTTACATGAAGAGTCTTCTCTAAAATAAGTCATTCCAGTTTATTCGTTAGGTCTTTATGATCTGTTGAGGTCAGGGATAAATGTAAAGAACTGGATAAGCTAGCCTAAACCATTTCACAGCAGGCACGGCTGGGGCTTCTGGAGGTTATAATGCCACACCTCTTGAGCACATTTTAGCCTTGTCCTGTCTTACTGTACTATGAACAAATGACAACAGGCTCAGTTCAAACCATGTCTACACTGTTCCTGCTTAAGTCTGCAGGTGTTTACATTCCTATGCTTACTATTCGTTGAACAGATAAGAGTCTTATTATTTTATTTCCTTCTCTTTTAATTTCTCCAAAAATATCAGCCGACAAAGAAAGCACAGAAAATGTTCTAAATCCAGACTGAGATCAGCTAATGAAGGCAACACACACCAGTGGCAATATCATGTGCTTCAGAACCCCTCCAGCCGTTGTTTTCTACGTAAGCCGCACAGCAGTGGCATCTTGGCACAAGCCATCGCTGACTGATGCTTCTTTACTAGCATCAGAGTCATTACAGCCACTGTACCTTGACTGCTACCTCCGCCTGTATGTCTGTGTGGTTGTTAAATGATGCAGCATAGCTGGTGTGTGCTGCACTTTGGCTAGAATTTTGCCCTGCTAAGAATGTTAAAAAGACACCTAGTTCAGCATAGCACAGCAAGATATAGGTCAGATAAAGTGTGCTAGAGGACAAGTGGCATAAAAGAACTCAAAAGCTACAAGACATGAAAAGATCACATGAATTTTCTTGATGTGATCAATGCCTAATACCTGGTTAGCCCTACTTTGCTCTGCCGTGGAACCAGGCTACGAGGGGCAGTTGACCTGCACCCAGGATGTCCATGTTTCATCCCTGTTTGAACATGTAAAAGAAACTCCACTGTACATTTGGGTGGTTCAGTGGTAGAAGTCCAACCCCCCACTGTGTCAGTCAGCAGCAGAATAAGCCAAAAAAATGCTCTGTTGCCACGTGCTGGGGAAAATTGTTAGTTTTTATCAGGGTCTTAATTTGTTTTGTTTACATGAATAACTTATATACTCATATAAAAGTATTGATTAAATGTAAATAGCTCAGCTCCTTAAAACAGAAAGAGAAGAATCTCCACTGAAAAAGAATGTGAATTATAAGTGAAACAACACTTGATGTGTAGAAGATTACGTTTGATCACTCGACATTGGACCATGCAGTGTCTGGTAGGCTTAGTTCAGTGGGCAATTTGAACAAGCTCAGCAGATTTATTTTTGGAGATTGTATTTACAGAAAATACATGTGTTTGCACATAAACAAACTAATAAGGAGAATTAATTTACCTCAAATTGCCCACTGGCTTTGACAAATGACAAGGCTGGACCAAGACAATAAAACATATGCAAGTGTTGTTGTTTTTTGGTCAAGGAGTTAAAAATGCCAAGCAAATGAATACAATTCTACACCAGGCTTTAGTTATGTTAAAACTCTGATTTGTCCCGTCTTCTATGATTTTTAGACTACTTTTTGATCCAAAGTCATGTTCGGCTCAATGTTCAAATCTATTTCCCTAGAGTACAGTTTGTAGGGAGGTTCGGGAAACTAGTTGGCTTTAACACTATTCTCGAAGAGTTTCAGGCTGAGTAATGCTAGAGGACTGAGGATTCGAGCACATATAAAACTTACAAACTAGACTTTCCAAAAACTCATCTTGGTGCAAAGACACCACTCTTTTGTGTCAGAATTTGTAGTGGTCTCACAAAATGTCCAAGGTTAATTGTCAGGTTTTATTAGAAGCGACCAGTAGAGAGGAGACACAACACACTCCACCGTGTCGAACTTCCAAACGAACCAAAAACAGAAATTTAGTTTGCATTTTCTTTCAGCTACTGTTTAAATGTGGTCAGTCAGGTTAATTGTTATTGTAGCACAACGCATTGTGTTCTTGCTATGGTTCAACTTGCAGTCTAATAAAGGCCAAACTACTATGAGCACTGGTTAAAACAGCGATTAAATCGTTGACCAGAACTGTGTTTGAGGTGTCCCAAACCTGTTAACCAATCAGAGAATTTTTCTCTCATGATATTAACACATTTTAGTTTCTCCTGCAGCAATGGTGGATAGTCTCCATCTTAAATTTCCTATAAAAACTTAAGTATGAAGGAATATGCAGCAGGAAGATAGAACTCCATAACAGGACAATATGTTGATGATAACATTGCAAATGACAATCAATTATGAAGGATTTGCTTAGTTTAAAACTCACTTTACACATCAACAGAACACTTTAAGTTGCACTTTTTTTTAAAGTCTTGGGGACACCTTGACATGTCAAACTTTTCTTAACCAGCTGTCTTGTGGGCAGTTAGTTGAAAACTGTCCGATTTTAAACATGAACATTCAAGTTCTGGCCTCCATGATGGAGAAAATTGAAGCTCATTACCTTACCTTTGAAGATAAACACTCTGATTGTGTTACATTAGCCAATAGCGTCCCCAAATCCCAATATTGTTGATGTTTTGGAGCTGTTGGGACATTTGGGCGCTATCAGGAGTCTGCCTTTGAATATTGACTGAATAACAGTTTAGCACTTGACTGAACTGTCAGCTGACACTATTACATATTCCCTGTGTGAGAGGGGATAGTGACAGCATTTGTTACTTGAATCCATGGCTGTTGCCAACCACAAACTTAGTATGCAGCTAGTGTAGTCTCTTGTGTTTATTAAAAATGCTAAGCATGTTGAAATACCTTTACGAAGGTCATACAGTGTCAGAGGCAAAGCACTTGAATGAGTCTGAGTCAGTGTGTTGACATTGCTGTGCCTTCTAACAGCCACTAGGGGGCAGATAGAATAACCGTGAAAAAATGAAGGAATGACTGAGCATTTATCATGCAGTCACACAGATGCTAGGAACTGTTTTAATACAATATCTGAGCATACTGTTGACTGCTGGTAGTGTAGATAGGAATTTTTAATTTGTGAGTTATACAGCAGGGAGTCGTGGAAAGTCAAACTTCAGTTTACCTCACTTTTCATCTTGTTTATAGAGCAATCTCGTCAAGTAGTCATGTTCATAGTACGCACAGAAATATGCAATGTATTTAGGTCTTTTTCTAGGGAAGACAGATATATCTATCAGCTGTAATTACTTTTGAACTGTGTTGGAGCAGCACCTACTTACCACTGTGCCCCAAACCCCCACCCAACCTCGACAAAATGCCCCTCCCAGGGCAACTGAACTTCTACAGTAAGTGCAATAGAGATCAGTTACTTGTGGCTTGCTTTCACTTTGCTGTCACCAAGATTCATGACTTTTGTTAGGGCTGTTTTCTGTCTGTGCTCCATTTGGATTGAAGCACAAACTGGCACAAGTGAAATTAGCTCAGATTATGACATGTGCACGGTGCCTTGAAATGACTGAATCACTGATTCATTAAAGACTGAAACTTAGTTAGTTAGGGCTGGGTATTTTTCAGTACAGATGGAAAATCCAAACTGTCAAATAAACAATAGTAAATGCATTAATGGAGTAGTGGATATGCTGTGTGTGGAAGTCACCACAGTCTGCCAAGTGTTGAGGAAAGTTGGATATGATTACAAGGAAAAAACACTGTTGTGCATTTGATGGCACGAACAGATTCAGAGACATTTCAGCTAAATGACAAATGGATTCCTAGTGCAAAAGATGGAAAATGTAGATGCCATTTTGTGTCATTAAGGTTCCATGTCTGGGTAAATTATCCATCTTGACTTCCTTTTGTCATATGGATCCATCAGTTCTGTTGTCGTTTGCTTTTTAGCCACAGTAGCAGTAGGGTTCTGTGGATGGGAATGTAGGTCAATCAGTTGATCTACCACTTTAGCCCAGGCTGAATTTTGTTCATGGATGAATCTTAGTGACTCCTGTGACATTTGTTTGGACCGTCAGCGTAAACGTAAGAAGTAGAGCATGTTCGGTTTTATTTCTGAAAGAAAACTCATCATTTAGAAATCTCAGCACTTTAGTTTCTGGTTTTTGAATCTTTTCAAAACCTTTTGATGCCTTAAATTTAAGGGTGATACCCAGCCCTAATGGAGCAGATAGTGAAGTTGGTTACACTGTAATACAGCATTACCATGGCAATAGACACACCGACAGTGTCACCATGGCAAAGGATTCTGCATCACTACAGTAACTAACTTACCAGCAGGAGTATTTTGATCGTCAGTGAACAATTAATGGTGCTATGCTCCCATTGCTGCGGCCTGCAGGCCCCTCTGTTGTAGAAAGACTTCAAAACCCACCAAGTTTTACAGAAAATACTTCAGTTACTTAGTTTAACTTTCAGCTAAAGTCTTCTGTAGCACACATCCTTCAAAACCTCTGAGAGGTATGTATGAGTGAGTGAGAGTGATTGAGGTGTAGCACAGCCAGTTGTCAAAAGGATAGGTTTCTCCACAGTATAGTGTGTGTGTGTGTGTGTGTGTGTGTGTGTGTGTGTGTGTGTGTGTGTTGTATGGAAAGGTTCTTCCAGATATGAACAGTTTGTTTTTTTTGTTTTGTTTTGTTTGTTTGTTTGTTTTTTTCGCTTCTTTTTTGGGACCAGGTGGAGTTCTAGTTAACAGCAACTGTAGGATTCAGCTGTTTGCACACAGAGTTCTCGAGTCTACTTTCGCTGCTAGTTTGTGTAATTTATCAAGCATTTTTGAGAAATATTTATTTTTATAAGCCTAATACAAAAGTTGATATTTTACAAAGTGACTTGACCAAAAGACAGTAAACAAAAACACTGGCACTTGAATGTTGAATGTCATTGGTATGAGTGAAAATTTCTATTTTTCTGGGGTAGTGTGAGCTTTTTAATGTTAAAGATGCAACGTGTAGGGATTTCTCTTTGGATATGTCGCTGTAACAAACACACAACTCTAAATCTAAATCTAAATCCAAAAATAACAATACTGTCACTGGTGCTAAAATGCTAAATATCCCAATACACCAGTTCTCTGATAAAGGCCAGCATAAAGGTACTCACACCATGTGCACGTCTTTTTTCTACCTTTCTACCAAATTTTTGGAAATTATCAACTTGGTTTTATCCTGGAGAAAGAAGATGACAAATACCTCCCTGTAGTCCTTATTAGCATGACCCTGGGAATGACAATATTGCTTAGTTTGTTCATCACTTTGGTCTAAAGAGAAATATCTCAACTGCTGTAAGATTATTCAATTAAATTTACCACAAACATTCATGTTCCCCTCAGGATGAAGTGCAACAACTTCCTGTACTTTGGTTCATGACCAAGTACCCACAGTGTTTAGTACTAATTAATCAATTTTAACATGCTAGCACTCTGTACAATATATATAGTCAATATATCAGCCGCTGAAAAAAAATCTAATAGCTTCCCTTTTTCTTGAAACAAAGTAGGTTCGTTTTGATGCAAAGTTTGAGTAAATCCAACAGTGAAGATGTCAGGTAACAGGGCTCTTCTCTGTCATTTACAACAGAATGAGAAAGACGTGCACATGGTGTCACATGAGGCTGCACAGTGAAGCACTGACAGCTGTGTTACAGTTAATGTGACTGTGACATATTAAGAGAAACATCCTACACGGGTTACCTTTAAAGTCACATTGGACTCAGTATCAGATCCACAAACCTGTTTGTGTGACAGGTTCCATTACCAATAATGATAATCAACCATAAACAGCCATTTTTAATTGGCAAACAGAATTTGAGACAAACACCACCACGTATGCCAAGGTTTGGATAAAAAAATAAAAATAACAAAACGATGTGATCAAAGACCATTTTGTAAAAAAAAAATACATGCAGTACAAAAAACAAGTGTCCAGATTCTCTCCAAGTCGGTTGTTTTTTGTTTTTTTTGGTTTGTTTTTTTCTTTTCATTTGAGTCTTTACACTTTTCCTTCCCGTTAATACCCTTGTTGTGAATGTCTGGCAAGTGGCGACCTTTAAAGTCCTCATAACACAGAATTAACTGTGGTTCTATTGCTATGTTGTTGTGATTTGCATATTTTCAGGCGTCAGTGTGTTAATGTTGTCCCAGGGGGAGCTTCTGGCCAATCAGAAATGAGGATCCATCCTGCTGTCTTTTACATTAGAGTAACATGAGGGTTGTGTTTTTTTATTGCAACTTGCAGCTGATTCATGACTCTTCATCGGACATGCACATGAAGGATAATGTAAGTTTGTATTTGTCGGTCCACTTAGCACAGACACTGCAGTTACATGACTGTAGCCTCAGTGGACCAGAATGCAATAGAGCCAAAGCAAAGCCATGATCATTGACAGGTCATGGCACACAGGTTATTAATCCCATTTTACAGCCCTTTGTGTGCACACACACAGTTTTGCGACAATAACTTCATGGCTCTCTTGTAGTTATTGACAAATGGCACTCTGGGAAACAAAGTGCACAAAACACTGCTGCTTTATTTCACTTTCAATTCAGTTAACTTTAGAAGGTGATCTAAGATTTAAAAAAAAGTGTGTAATCATATTTAGGGATGATTCCTGTGTAGAGACTGAATTGAAATTAAATGGAGCCCAGTGTTGTTGCCATTACTGATTGGCCAGATCCCCCTTAATGTGGACACACAGCAGCAGCAGCCTGGTAGTTAGTATTTGCTTTATGTATTAGTTTAGCAGTTGTGCACGAAGAGGAGCACTGCACGAAGAAAAAAAACTGTGCATCTATTCTGATTTTACCACAAATAAAGGTTTGGATTTGCAAATGTAGCTGGTGTTTTGATCTGCCTCTTCTTCTTTTGTGTCATGTGTGTAGGATTTTAGATGTTTGAGAAACGTGTAATACCTCGAACTTATTAAATATTAAGTTTATTTGTAGTTAAACGCATTCTACAGCATCATGTGAAAATACATTTGGAATGTGTACAGTATAAAACACACTCGACTGAGAAGACTGGACTTTAAATTAAACTGCAGTTCCCTTTTTAACCTTTTATTATAAGAACACTGAAGTCTTTAATCAAAATGCTGTAAGAGGTTTAAGATAATTCTGAAATGTAAAGTTCAGTACAGTACAGCTGCTACAACTTGCTACGCATGCTGGATGTTGGCAGGAGGTGGAACAACTCAGAACAGGGGTTTCCTTCATAATCTTTAATGCCACAGGAGAAACCTGTGAGACTCCAGGGGAAAGCCTGTTTCTTGACCACGTCTACATGTAACTGTCTTCCCTGTTCTGAGCTGCACCACTAGAACATTTGGTCACCGGATTGACGAGCTACCTTCTGCCTTTGAGTAAACACACCCTGTGGAAGTACAAGTGTCTATATGCTCCCAGAAGTCTTTCAAAAATGCCAAAATAAATTCAAGTGTGATGCTGCAGTTTGACACCTGACAGCGACTGATGTCTTTGATTTGTGCTTGTTTTGGTGTTCCTGTTCCTGTTCCTTTGCCTGTTCCTGTCTGTGTTTCCCCTCAGGCAAGGACCAAAACAGACTTGCTACATCCCAGATGTTGCAGTCAGGAAATATTTTCCAAATTCACTGAGATTTCAGTGTTATATAATCAACTGGATGCTGGTTAATTATTTAATGGAGTGTTGTGGTTTCTACCTGCCTCCACAGAGTATGTTTACACATCTAAACCACATGCATAATAAAAATAAGACCACTTGTCAACATAAGCAGAATCAGTAATTAACATCTAGATAAAGTGCATTCATTTCCAGGTGAAACTCTGCTTTGGTTGAAGGGAGGCGCTGCCTTCCTGCTGGTCGGCAGCTCAGGGCCTGTTGGTCGCATCGTTGAGAGTAATGACAGAGCAGTAGTTGTTATTTGAGCTGTAAATCAGCCATAATAGCATCTGTGCTACACAAATATCATGTGAAATTTAAGAATAACGTCACAGCTCGGTGACTTGTCAGACAAGCTGCAGGGCACAGCTGAGGCCACTTATTTGCTGGGAGTGTTTTCAAGCTTGCTTCTGTTTGGTCTTTCATCTTCGCTCGCGTCAGACCAGAAGTCTGGGTTGTCCTGGTACCATTTGACTGTAACACATGGAAAACACTGGAATTCATGCACTGCAGATTGGGGCTTTAATGTACTGGTCCTGAGGCCTGTGGTTTGTGTGTTACTGTACCAGTCTGTCTGATGCCTTCAGCCCAGGACACCTCAGCTCTCCAGCCCAGCTGCTGCAGCTTGTCACATTTGATGGGGTAGCGCAGGTCGACCCGCGGCCTGTAGAGGACCAGTACTCAGATGTGTCTCATGTTACGTGAGGATGTTAGCTAGAAAATCCTTACTTTCTGATGTGTCAATCATTGTGTTACTAGCTATAGTAATAATAATTATGAGTCACCAAAATTATTATTATTATTGTGCAAGAGTGCAGGGATGTGGCTATTTCCTGGAAGCATTATGTACCACTGCAGACCTGGTAAATACTGAACTCAGAAAAGATTTGTACGTTCGATTTTTGACTTTCTCAACTCACCTGTCAGGCACAAACTCAAGCCAGTCGTTCACCTCAGAGTCTGGCACATTCTTGACCTAAAAAATGTTTTTTTTTTAATTCAATTAGTGTTCTTAATTAAGAGTTTTCTGATTTTGCTAGGTCTCGCTAAATGTTTGACTTAGAAAATCACACCCTAAACCCACCATCCTAATAAGCTCCCTGGCCAGTTGCATGATAGGAATCTCGCAGCCTGTCCCCACATTATAGATTTCACCCACAATCCCTTTCTCCAGAACCAGCAGGAAGGCACTGATGGCGTCGTCGACAAACAGGAAATGGCGGGATTTAGGGAGGGTTCCCTGGATGGTGCTGCGGCATAGAAGAGAAAGAGAAATTACATTTACTCTGTCAAACAAAGCTACTAAACCTTGATATAAAATAAAAGTCAAACAAACCTACCATTTCTTGTTCGATTGCAAGAGGGTGAGAAACCTCGGAATGACCTGGAAGGATCAAGGTGCTGCGTTATTATGTGAAAAATCAGTTGGAGATGTTGTTGTAAATCAGGATTTTGTACCTTCTCAGTGAACTGCCTGGGCCCGTAGATGTTGTTGCTCCTGGTAATAATGATTGGAAACTGGTAACAGATAAACAGAAATCAAAATTAATTAAACTGCCCAATATTTTAATGTAAAACATTTATGTCATTTACAAACTAAATCTCTCTCTCTCTCTCTCTGTGTGTGTGTGTGTGTGTACCTTATATTTGTCCCAGTAGGATCTGACCAGGTACTCTGCAGCTGCTTTAGTGGCAGAGTACGGGTTGGAGGGTCTCACTGGACTGTTCTCATCAAACACCTGTAGAGAATAAACACCTAGTATCCAAGACAATAAAACAGCCCCATAAACCCAATCTCCACATATCCACCCTACGATCTATCAGCTCACCTCGTCCAGACCGGCTCCGTACACTTCATCGGTGCTGACGTAGACGAAGCGTTGCAGCTGGTGTCGGGCCTGATGGGCAGCTCCCAGCAGAACTCTGGTGCCGTCGATGTTAACCCGCTGGAAAGTAGATGGAGATTCAAACGACGACTCTGAGGGAACAAACAACAGAGTGTATGGGATTTAAAAAAACATAATATCAGCCTAATATACAAGCCTAACATCAGTGTGAACTACTGCTGCTCACCGACGTGTGTTTTGGCTGCCAGGTGGAAGATCACATCGATGTTTTCTGTGTTGAAAATGTGGTTCACCAACCTGGAGTTACACACATCTCCCTGTTGAAGAAAGCAGTAGTTATCATAAAGCAGCCAGCTGCTCCCAGAGGTCATCTTTAGTTGTAAAATATAGTATATAACAGCAGCTCTCACCCTGATGAAGGTGTAGTTTGCTCTGTCCTCAATGCTCTCCAGACTCCTGCGGCTGCAGCAGTAATCCAACTGAAAAAGATCAGACAGTAATTTCAACGCTGTTGAAATGCATACATCTGTATATGATTTCATCCATTTGTGAACACATACACACACACAGAAAGTGAAGACTTACGTTATCCAGGTTAATAATTCTCCAGTCAGGGTGTCTGTTGACCAGTGAACAAACAAGATGGGAGCCACTGGAGAGAGAAATAGTAAATATGAGAAAAACCCCTTTTTCTCCAAGAGTCACATGTGCTCCCATTGTCCTGTGTCTTTTCTACAGTAAGTCCCACATTTCTCTGTTTATGCCACAAAAGAAGAACACAAATCTGTCTATTAAGCATCGTCTTGTGCACAACTAAAGTAGGTGCTGCAACATGTTTATTTTATGCACTGAACTAATGCTATAATTTGTAAGCCTGTATTCTCTTAAAGGCCTATAGTTGAGTTAATTGGGTGTGTGCAGGTTTGCCTGTTACAGTAGCTGTAGCTAAATTAAAGGGGTATTTACACCATTAATCAGTGAAGTTGCATGTGTTTTTACTGTAGTACTGCATTAATGTACTGCTTCTGTATACTACAGTTACTTTGCTTATACCATATGTATGCCATAATAGTGCCATAACCACAAAAATCTCACACACCAGAAAGTTTTATTGACAGGTGTATTAGCTCAAAACCTGCACAATGAGAACATTAAATACAGTAAATTAAACCACCCAGCATCGTATAAAACATGTAGAACAAGCTGCTCATTCATGTTAATACAGCTGTAATATGAATCGAATATAATATATTGATGACACAGGTCAGATTTTGTTGCTCTATGAAGCTACTATTAGCATTAAAAATCTTTCTCGTGAATCTAAAGTGACATTATATAAACTCACATGAAGCCAGAGCCTCCAGTCACCAGAACAGTCCTGTTAAAGTCCATCCTCTGTTCTAGCTAATGTCATGTAATGTTCACATTAAGGTTTCCTACACACATAATCACATCTTCGCTGGTTTTTACTCAGTCATGGTGCCTACTGTTTAACTTCCTGAGAGCACAGGGAACATCTCTATGTTGTTTGACATAGTGGCTTCGTTGTTTAATGCGCGACAGTAGCGGTCTGTTTTACGGCAGTGTTGACACGTTGAAAATGGGCGGAGTATGTAGTTCAGGGACTGCTTTCTCCTCTCTGGTTGGTCGTTATGTGTGACGTGATCATGTAAATGCTCTATGATTGTGTGAATCACACATCAATCAAACTGTCAACGGTGCCGACCGGGATGGGCAACGACGTCAAGTGAGCTGCCATAATCACGTATCCTCCGGAAGTCCTTTTCAAAATAAGAGTACAACTTTTTGTCGAAATGTTACTTCTAATTTAATCCCTGATTTGCACCTTTTATCTATGATCACGCATCACTGCTTAAAACATTACATATGCTTACCAATAGTAGTAGACTGTAAATACATTTAAATATTGTGCAATTGTACAATTTTTAGGTACTTGTTCCTCGTTATCCATATTATGTCACTTTGTACACCTACTCCACTTAATTTCAGAGGGAAATATTGTACGTTTTATTTACACTGGAGTATTTTAGGAATCTTTTGTGTCATTCTGTACTCCATTAATATTTATGCTCCATTTATCCCGAAAAATAACACAAAAAACGCTTTTATTTGTGGGCGAAACACATAACTTCCGGTTGTAACTCTGGGTAACTTTGAACAACTTGACGCAGCTGCTTTACTTCTGGCTTCGTGGCTCATTGAATCGATCAGCTAACGTTTATTTGTCGATAGCGTTAAACTGCACCAGGGGGAAAATGTCGTATTTATTGGCCACACTTGTAGCCGCAGTGCTGCTCAGTTCGGAGGGTTTGGGGAAAACTGTAACGGGACTTTTTAAGACCGAAGTGGCGAGACAGGAGAATGGCCAGTTCATCACTAAATTCATGTACCAAGGTAACGGTGCTGATGTGCTGCTGCTAACGTGTCACCTCAGCAGTGCTTATTTTCACTTTAATATGTGTTGATACAACCCACAGTTTTTGTTTCACTTTCTAGCTTTTTTTATTTGCCGTTGATGGGTGTAACTAGCTTGTCATCATGAAAATGTAGTAGCATCATTGACTGCACTTTAAATAACCATAGTTTATCTGTCTATGTGCTAGTTAATAGATAGTTTTCCAGCATTATCAGTGTTATATTTTTAAGCATTCTCTTGTTTGGGATGGCTTTACCAGTGAGTGCTTCAGCTGCCTCACTTTTTATGTGAGGTCAAAGGTCAGCTGCAGACATCACACAGGCTAACGAGGTAGCTTCAGCGGGTGGGTGCTCACTGGATGTTCGACCACCCTGTGGAGTCAGAGAGAGAAACCAGCATAATGTATGTCACCGTCTGTGGTTCAAGTGAATCTGGGATCAATGTTGTTTTTCTTGTCCTGAATCAAGTAACTGTATTGCTAACGTCAGGGTGTGAGAACAGGAATCATGGAGTTAGTGTACTTTATTTTCAGGAGATGATGCTGAAGTAGCTCTTTAACTGTCATCTCTGCTTAGGTGATAATGGTTTGTTGGTGTGCCGACTGGACAGCTCTGCTCTGGCCACAGAAAGAGAGTCCAGACTGCTGTTGTACCAAGGATATGAATGGACCTGGACAACCTCAGCTATACCGAGGCTCGGCCAGAGCCCACTTCACCAATGGGACCAGCATTCACTGATACAAAGCGACTTCTGAGCCAATGGATGTGTTGCAGCTGTTATTATTCATCGCTGTCCTCCTCTTCCTTCTGCTTCAGTTTCTCTCAATCAAAGAGGCACAACCAGGCGATCCTGCGTCAGTCCTCCCCTACAGCCCTGGCAGGCCCTGCATGAACAGATATACATGTCAGGTAACAGCTGTTTACACTTGTATAGATGTGACTGGATGTGTGGCCGGCGACTAGGCACAGATTAATTTCATAAAACAGCACATAACAACAACATGGACACAGTGTAACCGCTGATAATTTAACACACATTTCAGTAAATTTTGCAGGAAAACGCATTAGTGACATAGATAGTATTGGCAGTATTACTGATATACTATAATACCATTATTATGGGGTAATGTGTGTGTCCAGGCTTCAAAATGTAATAAATTTATCAATAATATTTTCCAGTTTCAGTGAACCCTGTTGATACAGTGTTTTCTGTCTCAGTCTCCTCTCTCTCTCTGTTTCTTGTCGGTCTCTTCAGGAAAGTGCAGTGATTCCTTCCTATATTGCTGATCTCAGTTTTACTGTCTTGCTGTTTAACGCCCGACTCAGCTGGAAACCCTCTGGAGCACTTCAGCGCAGAGGAGGCAGGTCAGACATCCCAAATACTCCCATCACCACAGCTGATCGGCGGTCTGTTTTCTGTCTGTCAATTTTCCCACCTCACTGCTTTTAGCCACAACGAGGTTAAAAAGCGATCTTTGTGTTGAATATTTAAAGGGGAGAAAGAGGTGCTGTCGTAATCACCTGTCAGACTTGTTGTCTCAGAACGCACTCTGTACTTGTGTGACATAGACATGATATAACTCAGTGCTGTGATTTGTAGAAGTTGAAGGATTGGTCCTAGGAGATCTGCATCATTATAGACAAATGTTTCTCTTTGTTCCACTTTCTCTCTCTCTCTCAATCAGGTCTCCCGGGTTTTACTTCCTCCTGCTGTGGCCTACTTCATAGCCTGCTGTATCTACATCAGCCTCTGTGTACAGGCCTGAAAAAGGGAGGACCCATACTGTCTTCAAAATTAACACAGGCGCTGGCATTACAAGGCTGCTCGCTCTCTTAACGCTACATCCATTTGGCCAGAGTAGATTCAGTCGGGTCTGACAAACCCTCCATAGAGATGAACTCCAGGTAAACTGACCAGCGTGAACATAATGTCCAGACTGAATGACAGAGTAAAATGAAATGACAGTTCAGTCTGATTTTCAGGCTAGATTAGGAAGTATTTTCTGTGACTTCAGGAGCTGATAACCTTTTGAGTGCTGAGTAGTAGACGTCGGTTTTAGCTGCATTTTCACTTCATGTTAATGACTGAAACTCCTCTCTGCTATCCTGCCTCTCAGTTCCTCATAGGACATTTATGTCCCGCCATAATGCTGCATGGTATGCAGGACATTCATTCATTCATTCATTCATGGCGGGACATTGTGTTGTCATGCTGGCATCTGTGACTCTGTTACTGTGACTATGTTACTATTGCTAGTGACTCTAGTAGAAATTTCATAAACCACAGGTACTCCATATGGAGAAAATGATCTGCAATTCGTTTGGTGTGCCTTGCTTCTGTTTGTATTCTTCGATGACAAATTACTACTACTGTAAACATGGCAGGACATAAGGCAATACAAGTGCCTCTTGTTTATGATTTCGTCTGGCTTTTTTACTTTGTGTTTTTTAGATATTTGTGGGGGAACATTTATATTTACCTACCTAGTTTACAAGCATGTAACCCTTGTTCTTGCAGGGATGAATAAGAAGAATATAAAATAATGCAGTTGTGTTGTCTGCTCCCAGGTATTCTCGAGATGGTATTGGCATCCTGTGATGGGCAGCCTGGCAGAGTGTACGTTCCTCTTACTTAAACATGTCTTTTCTTTCCATCTATATCTATATCTGCTTCTGAAGTTGAATTCAGTCATAAGAGAAAGAGGAACTTGATCAGATTCATTCATAAACAGGAAGTTAATAGTTATGCACCCTCTCTTTCGGTTTCTGTCCCCTGTGCAGTCTGGGATATGGTGACCCAGGTGTCCATGCTGTACATGTTACTGAGTCTGTGTATGGGCTGGACTCTGAGTCGAGGCAGGAAGCCTCAGTCCAGACCTCTGCAGTGGGAACAGTCTCCGGCCTCCACGGCTGTCGCTGTTGGTGGAGTCGTTACACAGGTTCGCAGGATTACACTGGAACACCTGATAAGAGTGGTATCAGAAAACTTCAGACCAGAGCTATTGAGAGTGAATCTGTGTCATTTTCAGGGAGTGCTGCTGCTGTGGGAGCAGTATTCAGAGTCAGAGAGTGAACATCACAGCTACCACGCCCAGCAGAGTCTGGCAGGTATCCTCCTCATGGCCCTGAGAGTGGGCCTGGCTCTCCTGCTGGCCTCTGTCCTCTACCAGATCATCTCCACTGAAAGGAGCACCCTGAAGAGAGACTTCTACCTCAGCTTTGCCAAGGTAAACTACACTGTGCACAAGCCTGCCGACAAACAAATATTCACCTACAGCTGTTCATGTGGTCATGTGGTCTGTTGCAGGGATGCTTCCTGTGGTTCCTCTGTCATCCGGTCCTTTTCCTCATGTCTGTTATCTTCAACGAGCACCAGAGAGAGAAGGTTTGAACACGCAAACATTTTAGTGATTGTGATGGATGAGTGCTAATTATATGTTAGGGTACTGTATTTTCAACTTGTTCCTTGTCCTTCTCTGTAGGTGGTGACTATCGGTGTGATCCTCTGCCAGTCCATCTCCATGGTGATCCTCTACCAGCTCTTCCTGTCTCGCTCTCTCTACTGGGAGGTCTCCTCTCTCTCCTCTGTGTCTCTGCCACTCACCATGTCCAGGACGAACCACAGAGGGCGCTACTGAGCACATCCACCGTCACGCTTCACCCGATCGTCACGGGAGAGGGGGAACGTGCTGCGACACAAAAGGCCTCTCCTCCATCCTGTCAGAGGAGGGAGACCTCGTAAGCATGAAGAAGCGAAGAAGACAAGGAGTGCTGTAACACTGCAGGGACAGTTCTCCTTTGCTGTTAACTGTTTCCTGGGAGAATAATCATGGCCACTACTAAGCAAGTTACCAGGAAACAATAGCACAGGTAAGAGAATGGCCAGAGGATGATTATTACACGCCCCTACCTCTAGTGATAGATGACTGACTGGACATTGCTGAGCATGAGGAAAAGTTATTTAATGCAGGAGCACCTAGAGAAGAGACAGGATGTCCTAACAGCTGACGTACACAGCTGAATACAAGGATGGATGAAGAAGCATCGGCAACATCAAGATTTTAAGGATACATCTGCTGGTGAGGTAGAAGTCAAGAATGAGTGGAGATTTACTCTTGACAGTGCAGAAGGTAGAGATGGTTTGGTCGTTAAGGACACAGGTCAAAATCATATTCTTGCTAGGTTTATTGTTGTGTTCAAGGCAATGTCTCTGAACTTGTCTTGCTCATTTAACTAGACATAGATCATATACCCAAAGAGATAGATTGTAAGATAGATTTAAGAAAGTTAAAGCTGGTGTTATTCTAGACTTTTTCTTACTGTCAACAAATCCCATGAAAAGAACAAAACCAACATGCAACTCTCAATAATTCCTGACACCTTGTATGTGGAGAGGTGTAGCTCCCAGCCCCAAGCCCACTGGGGCAGAATTTCATTGTTGGCTTTGCTCTTCTCATCCGATTCTTTGACAGTAAGAGAATAGATTTAAGGATGGGTAGGTCAGTGGATCAGGAGGTGGTTAGTGGAGGTGGTTTAAGGTGGATATACACTGGTGGAGAAATGGACAAAGTTTGGACAGATGGATACAGCATGTGTAAAGAACTGTTTTCTTAGATGGCTAAATGAAAAGTATTGGTTTATTTTTGTCCTTGCACATCCAAAGTGATGAACATGAGCCAAACAATCAGTGTGTGTGCTCCCTGTACTCACTGATCAAGCTGTACTTTAAGTTATTTCTTCACTCTCGACATGAATATATGAGCTGACAGCATGTGAGACCTGAACCTTTGAAATAATATAAACTGTATGTAGCTGGAGACGCACTGCATGACTTATACCTATTTTTTAATCTTTAATGTAAAAAGCAGATCAGGACAAACCAAAGTCTATCAAAGGATTCCAGTGTGTAAATACATTCCAATGATATTCCCAAATACACATTGTCCATTTTTACTTTCTCAGCTTATTCAGCGCGGGACCCACTGTGACTTATTACTGTGAGCAAGACTCGCTAAAACTGACCCTTAGTTTCATATGATATCCTAGTGGGAACAGGCCCATAGTTTCATTTAGGGATTTGACACATTTCATATGATGCAAATATGAATATAGAAATTCCACTTAATCAACTGACAGCTGACATGGAGTGCTGACATATTTATTCTGTTGTGTATTTATTTTTCAAAGGGAATATTTGGGGAGCAGCACAATTTTCAGAAGCTGAGCTGTTTACTGCAACATTTTCTTGTTTTATTGAACCACATTCATTATTATCTAATGACATTAATAACCCTGTTAGAGCTGCAACTAGCAATTATTTTAATAATATTTTAATCTGTTGATTTTTTTTTTTTTTTTTTTTGGTCAGCATTTCTAAGGCCGAGAATGCACTTTCACACTTTTGTTTTCTTACCTTTTAAGACTGTTTTACTAAACAAATAGTCAACAAAAATACACAAAAGACCAGTTCTCTGGTCAACATGCTGAGCCACTGGGCCGGCATAAATCAATTTCATCCACCTCAGTTATGATATTATACTTGAATATGACCCTTTGTGGGTGGTTTGTTCATCACAAAATGTGCAATCTGATCTGTTCTCATAGCTCTTGTTGTAGATTTGTATGCATTGAAACAGTACATGTGTTTTCTGTGCAGTATGTACTGTATGCACACTATATGAGGGTGCAATAGAATGTATACGGGATTTTTTATTTTATCCCACAATGACAATCTTATTATAATCAGACAACAGAATATGTGGCCTCTAGCTGTACTGTGTGCGTAATATTTCATCATTCCTTTTCCTTTTTTTTATCTTGAGTTTCCATATATTACATGTATTTATTTTTATTTTCTGTAACCTGTGGAAATATGGGACCTGTGATCATGACAACTGTAACAAGGTAACTGTAATAAAATACATTTTAAAGAAAACTAGCTAACCTGAGCTTTGTGGGGGTGAGGGTGATGTGGGGGGATTTTGGGTCTGAAATTTACCACTGTTCAACAGAGTGGGGCGCTGTTTAGCTTCATTACTCTCACTGTTATAAATGGAGATGGACAAATAATAGAAACACATGAGTTTAATGCTTTAGGACCATGTTTAAACTTTAATCAGCAACCACTTCTCATTGAAATGTTAAATTATTAAATCTTGCAAACATCTTGAGATTTGTAGGCTGTCCTCAACAGATGACACAATAAAACATCTATTTTTTTTATCAGTAACTCAGAGTAGAATTGTGTTGGATTACTTACATATAGTTTATTCTTAATAAAGAAAGTTTTCTTCTACTGAAGAAAAGACCTTGTGTCTGTCCATGAGTTAATTGTGAGTCTGAACTCTGAACAGGCCAAACCCCGCCCCCAACTTTATATAAAGCCAGCTGAGTCCTCCACCTCTGTTTGACACTCAGCTCCTCTCCCATATGAGCCAGAGAACTGAAGCACATGGAACAAACATTTGGTAACTGTTGCTTAAAATATCCACACACATTCATCACATTCTCTCTGTGTTTTTTACGTGTGAGTGCAGTTTTTTTCACTGTTAACGTGATTTAGAGTGAGAACAAAGACAAAATGACCTTGAAGTACTACTCCAAACCTGAGGGTGGGGTAGCACCATCCTGCACCCGGTCTCTTTTATCTCTGGTAACAGTGCGCGGGTTTCTGTACAAATTAAACCAGACTTTTCACTGATTTCCAGCTCCGGAGCCGATGGACGTGGAGAACACAGAGGGGAGCGGCTACATGAAGAAGGAGCTCATATCAGTGTCAGAAGCGTAAAGAAAACTGGAAACCGCATCCTCTCTGCCTCCTAATACTCAAACTGTAAAGTTGACCGTGTTCAGAGTTCCTGAAGCAGCAGTCATTTGTTTTTCCTGCTCAGTCTGATTTCTGTCTTCTCAGCTGTAAATCTCACCGTCTGTCTTTTGTTTTTGTTTTTTTGTATTTCTCTTCCTGCTTGGCCTCCAGACCAGCAATCTGATTGGATTTGGAGAGTTTGACGTTCGGGTAGACGCTGCTTCAATCTGTTCCCCTGCTAAACCACTGCAGTTTAACTCAACTATACTTTACTACACTAACAGCTGTGGCTCTCCTTCCTCCAACACAAGTGTTTGTTTTATCTTTTACACGTATTAAAGCTTGAAATACAAACAGCAGTAGAGAAAATATTTTACATGCATGCAGAATGAATTTAGGACAAATCTAAAGTGCCTCAGTCATGTATTGTATTTCTTGACGTGTCTGTTGCATGAAATTCACTTGTTAACATAAAATTCATGTAGAAAGATCCCCTTCATTCTTATAACAATACTCTCCATTTACATTAGAAGCTGGAGTCTTTGTACCTAATAACCTGTCCTTTTCTCTTCTCAGATGAGCGCAGACTTTCCTGACCAGAACTAAAGATGAGCTCCTCATCCTCTTGTTACCAGTGTACTCTTCATGTCTTTGTTTAATGCAGAGACTAAAGCCCCATTTGGACGGGATTAACTGTACGGGAGGAGATGGGGAATTAAATCTTCACTGTGGTCTTCTGTAATGTAACCTCCATAACTCTGCTAAGAAGTCAGAAAAGACACTTGTCTTTGTGCAGAACTTGCTTTTGGAACTTGTTTTGAACTTTTCTTCAGTATCACAGTGATCCAGTGACAGCTGTCTGTATGTCCATGGGTTCACTGCAGACAGGAGATGATCGCAGCTAATTCTGCATACTTAGAATAAAATATGTGAATAAATGTATATGCTGTGATTACTCATGATTATTGATCACTTGGACATTGTGTATTTAAGTCTGCAAAAACATCTTATTGTGTGGAGGTATCGTGTAGCACTCAACCTGAGCTTTTTATTTAAGAAACTGTATCAGTGGCTGTAGTTTTCATCAGTGTTGTAACAGCAATTAAACCACTGTACAACTGAGTTTTTGTTGATGTTTGTCCCATGACCATAAACCTATAGATTCTATAGGTTCTGTAGTATAGAACATGTTCTTATCACATTATTATGCCAATGTAGAGAATGTGAGAGATCACACACATGACGATAAATAACACGTGTGTGATGTGCAACGACCAACACAGCACACCACACTAACAGATCTAAATCAGTCCCACACACACAAAACAGGATTTCTGACCGTAAATACCCTAATAAACACGTGTAACATTTGTCAGGGCGGCCCGGGAGCGTAAAATCATTCTTAATCCACCTGAAGCCACGGGAAACTCCGGCAGGATCACCGTTAGAGCCATCATAGCGCCACATTATTGTTCAAGGATTTTACTAAAGATATTCGCTTTCAGGGTCAATAAATGAATTAAACCCATATCCTACCTAACCTTACTGATATCAATGTAAAGATGAAACACTAGGGGGCGCAAACGAAAAGCAGAGTTTTACTAAGTTGAACAAACACCTGTCAGCCCCGTGAGACCAGAGTGTTGTATGGAGCGGGTTGAAGCAACAGAGAGGGAACAGGAACATTTAATGATAAAGATCGTTTTTCAGCAGGTTTTCATTCAAATAAAACATTCTGACCATCACAACTGAATCTGATTTAATCACTCCAACCCTGACATAACTTTTGTTGTGATCTGGCGTTATATAAACTGAGATTGTGGTTAGGGTTAGGGTTAGTGGGGGGTGGGGGTGGCATGAGGGGGAAGAGGTGAGGTGGGGAAGAAGGAGGTTCTTTTATTTTATTTTAACTTAGGCTGTGGAGCAGGAGACGCTTAAAGAAAAGTTACCTATAAACACATAGCAATCATTTTAATTGAAAACAGCCAGCTTTCTTCTGATTGCTGTGATTTCCAGATGATGTCGTCAATATTTATTTATACAGCGTCAAATCATAACAGACGTCATCCTTGAGGCTAGGAATAGAGCAGGTTTACACTGTGCCTTTTATATTATAATATTTATAAATGAGATCAACACCCAAAACCATGAGCAAGTGTGTGTTCATGAAACGGTCAAAGACATTAAAGTGGGATGAAGTCATCAGAGTATTAAGAAAGATACAGAGCCTTCAAGGCCCACACACACTGTATGTGAGATCACCTGAAACCCCTCTGTTCTCTACTTGACTTGGTACAGTCCAGTCTGACACTTTGTCAGATTTGGAGTGACAGCTCTGAGTGTCGTTTTAACCAAGAGAATACGTGACAAAGTGTTAAATGCAGTACAAATGTACAAACGGGCTGTTTGCAAACGTCTGTGGATTTATATGTTGTCCGCAGCAGTTCACACAATAAAACATCGATTTATTCACGGTACATTTTGTTTGGGGGAATCACACACGTGTCAGCAACGGGATTCGATTCCCGTGTGACCTGTAAGCAGAGTGAGGTCCAGCCGCCCTCCCTCCCTGCGCACCGCCTCCCCACGCCTCGTTCAGGCGCGCGCTGAAACCGCGACTTTCTTGACACCCGGCGCGCGAAAGATAAAGGGGAGAATTGAAAGATAAACATCTAGGCCTGCTTAGTATTACCACACACGGTCACATTTTCTGGCGTTTTTACTGTTGCTGTGCAGTTATTAAAATGGTTATCTTCGACGGCGGTAAAACGTGAGTCCTTGTTGGCTTACTTTGCAGATTTCAATTCATGCTTAATGATAGCCTAGCCTAACTCAACTACATGTGTTTCTTCTCTGTGTTTTCAGAAACGGGAGGAGGAGACACTCGTGTCTGTGCCATGTTTCATGTTTAGACCTTGTTATTTAACCTTTGTTGCATCCATCACAAGTGTATCTCTGCACCTTTTGTTACAAGTAGTTCTGCTGTAGCATTGTAATGCTAATGTTAATGCTAACGTTAAAGCTAATGCTAATGTTAAACTCATGCTAATGTTAAACTCATGCTAACGTTAAAGCTAATGTTAATGCTAAAGCTAATGCTAAAGTTAAAGCTAATGCTAAAGTTAATAGTTAAGTGTAAAACTGCACTAACAACAATAAAAATGCAGAAAATGTGATAACTATGTGAATATGTTAAGTAAGAGTTACCAAATGTTTGTTCCATGTGCTCCAGTTCTCGCTGGCTAAAAAATAAAATGTTTCAAGTTTCAAAAGCACCTAGCATGCTCCATAAAATCAATAAGTCAACTCCCTCCCTTCATCCTGCCCCACCCCTCTCTGGCTCCTCCTGTCTGCCCCACCCCCTCTGGCTCCTCCTACCTACTCTTGCTCCTCCTACCTGCCCCACCCCCCTCTGACTCCTCCTACCTACTCTTGCTCCTCCTACCTGCCCCACCCCTCTGACTCCTCCTACCTACCTACCACACCCCCTCTGGCTCCTCCTACCTGCCCCACCTCTGACTCCTCCTACCTACCTACCACCTCTGGCTCCTCCTACCTGCCCCCCCAACCACCCCTAACCTAGCCCCTCCCCCCAGCTACCCCCCCCACCTGATCTGGCCCCTCCCCCTAGCTACTACCCCCCCCCCGAACTAAATTATCCTCTCCTGCTACCCCCTAACCCAGACGCTGGCAGTGAAGGGGATTCGAACCAGCCTCTCCCAGACCAGTCGACCATCCGGCCGCTGACGAACCCACTGCACCACCGTGCATCTGATATGAACAGAGCTCCGGGCGTATTTGACATCTTAATTTTGGCTGTTGAAAGTGAAAAACTCTTTGTCTCAAGCAAGACTTGAACCTGCAACCTCTTGGTTCCCAATCACAACCTCTTGCCTGCAGACAAATCCACTGCACCACCAAGGATCTGATGTGACCAATGCTCGTGGCGCATTTGGCTTCTTCATTTTGGCTGTTGAAAGTGAAAAACTCTTTGTCTCAACCAAGAATTGAACTCACAAACTCTTGATTCCCAGTCTGTTTCCTTAACCACTGACCTACATGGTGAGACACCTGAGTTCCTTTTTCCAAGCATTTCACTCTGTGATTTGCACACCAGCCTTCAAAAACTCAGTGCCTCAACCAAGAATTGAACTCATGAATTCTTGAACACAAGTCAGTGTTCTACCAGTCTGCACCAGCTTGTCAGACAGCTAAGATACATTTCTTTGAGCCTTTCAGTGTTTACTTTGAGTGCTGGGCATCAAAACTCTGCAGCCTCTGACCCAAGACCTCAAAACGTCAGAGGAACCGATAACTCTGAACTTCAGTGTCAGTGTGAGCTATAAGGTGACGTGTTGATCAGAGGCTTTTGTCGGACTTTGATTCAAAAATCTCTGCTTGTACAACCCACAACTGAGTCAAATCCACATCCTCAGAACCTAAAGGTTCAGCTATCTCATCAGACCCTTCACACTTATTTCCTGGAGCCTTTGGGAGTTTACAGAGGGTCTTGGACTTCATCAAAATCCACCACAACTCAAACCCAAGAAATTCAGAGGGGTCATTCCATATCAGATCCGAAAAGGTTGCTGCAGCACCATCTCTGATTTTGTTCAGACATTGACATGAACAGGTCCAGAAAACAAGGCCTGTACACGGCCCATATTTTCATGTTTTCAGCCTTTGATATTATTCTGTTTTTATAACCTGACAAACACCTTATCTGAGAAGCCATGTTTGGACATTAAGACCTAGTATTATTATAATTGTCTCAGGGAGAAGAGGGAGAGTCTGAACTAAGCTGAGAGGGTTTTCAGAAGGAGCACTGACATACAGGGTCTGCCAGGGGGCGCTAATTCTACTCTTCACAACAAGGCTGCACAGCCGCACACAACAAAACCAATTAACAAATGATTCTATTTAAAACAATGAGGAAAACTTAAACTAACAGTGACGTGTAATCAGTAAAATCAGCAGTGTAGCTGAGGGCATGAGGGAAGAAGTGTTTGTGTGATGTTGTTTGATCCAGAAACACAAACCAAAGCCAGCGGGTGTGTCTCAGGGAGAAGAGGGAGAGTCTGAACTAAGCTCTGAGAGGGTTTCAGAAGGAGCACTGACATACAGGGCCTGTGTCCGCCAGGGGGCGCTAATGAGCTCAGGTGCTGATGACCCTCTGCCATGCTCACCTCCAGTACCTGCAAAGCTTTTAAAAGCCTCATTTCAGGGAATCAAACACCATATAGACAAAGAACAAACAAATTCTGAGACAGTGCAGCAACCACTCTCTTGGATTCTGTCTGATCTGACACTGAATTACCCTAAACATCTGTGGACGTCAGATGTTTAGGGTCTGAACCAACAACCTGTTTAAAGGGCTGCTCCTCATCAAGCCACTGGGTCACAAAGGTCAAGAGGTTCTCGGTCTGTATTTTGGAGCGTCATTTCTCAGACTCTAGTCTTACTGGTGGGGTTTAGGCTTCAAGCCAGATTCATGTACTGTATTTTGGTTCAAATCAGCAATGAAATTATGTTTTTAAAATCTGGACTAGCTGCCTTAACAAAAGAATTAGACCCACAGTCACTCTTTAATTACCAGCAGCTGATATTCAGTAATTTTGCAGATATAATCTTTGTACTGTTTCAAAAACCATTCTCTTATTCAGGTTTGGACTGCGGCCCAAAATTGAGGTTAAACCACTTCAATTTAGATTTTTTTAATTAAGCTTTTTTTAATTTAAAGAACAGGTTATAAAAGTTGTCATCATGTTACCGGTCTGTCATCCTATGCATGTTTATCTGCAGCTGTATGCATGCACTCTCACATGCATCGTCCGTCAGATGCACAGCACAGGCTGTCAAACATCTTGAGATTTGTAGGCTGTCCTCAACAGATGACACAATAAAACATCTATTTTATGATCAGTTACTCAGAGTAGAATTGTGTTGGATTACTTACATATAGTTTATTCTTAATGAAGGAATTTTCTTCTACTGAAGAAAAGACCTTGTGTCTGTCCATGAGTTAATTGTGAGTCTGAACTCTGAACAGGCCAAACCCCGCCCCCAACTTTATATAAAGCCAGCTGGAATCCTCCACCTCTGTTTGACACTCAGCTCCTCCACATGGAGCCAGTAAGAACTGGAGCACATGGAACAAACATTTGGTAACTGTTGCTTAAAATATCCACACATTCATCACATTCTCTGTGTTTTT
>BRZM01000384.1:0-48194 GCA_033238685.1 Lates japonicus | reverse complement strand
TCACTGAATCACAGCGAGGTCTTTTTTTTTTAAATAAAGCTATTGATTAGCCCTTAAGTGGTCACTGACCTTCCTTCCGACCTGCAGCATGAGGGTCAATCGATGATTGTACAGCACTGGCAGAAATAACTGCCGGTTAAGTTTGCTTCAGGAATCAAAAGCTTTGGAAAATGTGTCTATTACTTTGTCTTTACGGTGTGTTCAAAAACCTAAGCGTTTGAAGCTTCTGTATATATAATTTGATTGGCACGGCTCAGTGACCATGTGTGAACGGTGAGGATGTGTAAACAATGTGTGTTACCACTCTCTGATAAAGCAGGGTATATAGGATATAATTAAGTAAAGTCATGTACTGATGCTTTATAGATCAGCTATAAACCATCAATGAGAGCAACTTTTTCGTTGCCTGGTTGTCCGCAGTTGTAAATATTAGTCAACAGTTTATAAACTGATTTTTGTCCAAATGTCCTGCAGCAGTTTCCAGCAGAAACACAGAGGTCTCACTAATGAATTAAAGAGATTCAAAGACAAGAAGTGTCATGCTGGAGAAACCTGGCAACGAAAAAGTTGCTGTCATTAATGGCTGATCTATAAAGCATCAGCAAATGATGAGATACACATTACAGCTTATAAACATTTCAGAAAGTGGTACCAGTGTATTCATGAATGTGTGCAGTGTAGTGTAGTGTTTGTACAGTCTTATTTGCAGATATGTACTTGAATTTCAATTAAATCTTGTTATGTAAGCTTAAGCTTAGGTTAGTAAGCCCCATCGATTTTAAGTTTTTATTTTTTTATTATCCTTTTCCCACTATATCTAGAAAGAAGGGTCAACTGCCCCGCGTCGACTCAGTCATGGTTTCCTCTCAAACGTGGGGGTCTCCATCGCACACAGACTGGGACACTCTGCTGTATTTTCTCGGCCGGCGGGACAGGACGACAGACTGGCCGTCCCCAAACTCCTGCTGCCTCCAGAGGACAATGGCGAGACGCCAGACACTGAGAGGACTCCTCCGGCTTTCATCTCTGCCTTTCTGCCTGAGTTCCCACACCGTAAATGTCCTGAACGAGACCATTTCCAGGTACTCTTGACTGTTAGATAGAATTGATCTTTAGGGCAGATGCTGCAGTTCAACAAGGAGAAAGAGAGATAACTGTACGTCTGTGCTCGCAGATCCTGGGCTTCATAGCTAAAGGGTCATATGGACCCATTGTGAAAGTGAAGGATGTTTTCAGCGAGAACACCTACGCTGTTAAGGTTAGTTCAGAGGTAATAATCTGCACTATAGCAACATTATACTTTATGAATGTAAAATATTGTTTTGTGTAATCATTTTCATCGTTGTGTAGGTTCTACCAAAGTCAGAGATCTTGAAGCGTGGAGTGCTGCAGCAGTCAAAAGAGGAAGTCATCATTCAGGTATATCACAAAAATTTTCAGTTGTGGAAAAAGGTACCTTAAGATAGAAGCAAAGATTAGCCGATCGGAAAGAATGAATCAGCTTTTATTTTGATACATTGTTAATCATTTTTCAAGTAAAAACATCAAATACTTGCCAATTCCAGCCTGTGAAAAATGTTGTTTTTTGGTTTGTTGGTCACATAAATAGACTGATTACTCTCCTTTTCCTTACTGACTGACCTTATTTGTTACAGTTGTGCAGTATGTGTTGGGGCTCTTCACTGAATGACTTAAGGTACACTTTATTTGGAACACCTGTTTATTCATGCAGTCATCTGATCAGGCAATCGTGTGGCAGCAGTGCAGCGCAGAAAGTCACGCAGATACAGGTCAGGAGCTTCAGTTAATGCTCACATTAAACATCAGAATGAGGGAAAAAAATATGATCTCAAAAACAAAAAAACGTCCAGATCTGAATCCGATAGAACAACGCTGGGATGTAGAGCCGATAAATCGGGAGAAATTATGTGACACATTCACGTCAACGTGAACCAGAATCTCCAAGATCTTGTGGAATCCATGCCATGAAAAACTGAAGCTGCTAGTATGGTGTTCCCTAATAAAGTGCTCAGTGAATGTATAGTCAAGTTCACAAAGAACAAGATTACTGACTCACTTTGTATATCCAGTGCATGTGTTTCAGTGTCTTTAGGACTACAATCAAACCTCCAACAATGACAGTGAGATATACGACGTAGCTTATGTCCATAAACAAGTTTTCACTCTTTTACATGCTATCATCTGGAATATAGGAAGTTCCCTGTCCATCTTTCACTGTTATACTCACTGTCACTCTGTGCATGTGTGTGTGTGTGTGTGTGTGTGTGTGTGTGTGTGTGTGTGTTGACTGATGCTTTGCAGCGGCAGCTCAAACACCCATTTATCCACAATCTGCAGGACTGCTGGCAGACGCAGCGCAACCTCTTCATTAGTGAGTTAATAAATAAGATCAATGGCACAGTTCGACCCTCTACCCCTCTACTATCCTTATCCTGCCACCCCCCACCCCCCACCCTCACATAAAGTGAGACATAAAGTACAGAACCATGCATCCTCAAGTTTGATCACAAATCTCTGCACTGGATATTGAAGAGGTACACTGCCATCTAATGAGAGTGCTGGGTAAAGCTCAGTGTGGCTGCAGCTGCCGCACTGCCGCACTGCCTGCACGGGTTTACAGTTTTAACAGACCACGATCATAATTTTATATGTATCCATCATTTTTCTTTCAGTTAAATGTATTGACAAAGAGGTTTCCAAAATAAAACTCAGCAGAACAAACAGCATGTGTATGTTTAACTTCATTCCTTACTTCCTCCTTTCCCCAGCAACAGTGGGATGAGCAAACCTTTTTATTTCCTTTTGTCTTCGTTCTGGTTTCCTTATTTCTGATATTTTATCCCAGACAAATGCCGCCCTGCGTTAACTCAGTAGCATCTGTGTGTCTCGTCCTCTGCAGTGTGCGACTACTGCGGCGTTGGAGACTTGTACACTTACTGGTTACTGAGGGGCCGCTTTGGGGAGGATGAGGTTCGGCTCTTTGCAGCAGAGCTTGGCAGTGCACTGGGTTAGTGTTAACCAGACGTTCACCACCACCATAGAGTTCATCATATTAACTTTTAGTATCGACTTGCATTGAAAAGAGTGTGTGTGATTTCTGTCTTCTGTTTGTTACATTAACGTACATCTATGCGTTACATTAATGCACATCTGGACAATCTCTGCCACCTTCTAACATTTTTGCACTCTACACTTTATACTTTACACTTACTTAATTTCCCTGAGGGAGTCATCCCAAAGGGATAGTCTAAGTGTAAGTCTTTACTTTTTAATTATGTATATTTATGTTCCTTGTAAATATAGTTCTTGCTCTTCGCTCTTTTCTTTTACTATAACTGTCCTTTAGCACCAATATACTGAGACAAATTCCTTGTATGTGCAAACTTACTTGGCAATAAAGTCTAATTCTGATTCTGATTTTTAGGATTCCTACATGACTTGGGGATCATGCACAGAGACGTAAAGGTATGATTTTTATGTGTGACATCTTTAGCCTAGTAAAACATATTTCCATAATTATGACTTTTGCTGATAATAATTTCACTGCTCTTTCAGATGGAGAACATTCTTCTAAGTGATCAAGGTAATGCTTGTCTATATGTTTGACTTCTGAAAGAAATGTATGAAATAAATGAACAATTAGAGGGTCTGCGATCATTAGATGAGACTAAATTATTTAACTTTATTAATCCTCAGCAGTGTGGTCACCCATGCACAATGACAAATAACAAAAGACAAGACAGGTTACAAATTGCCACAACAGCAGTAAAACTGCACAAACTAACACATATCCTAATAGGAATAGTGTAGGCCAGTAGCTCAGGAGCTAGCCTAGCCACTGAACTGAAAAAATGATCTAAATACACCTGATTAATTAATAAATAAAATGCCATAGCAAGGCACCTAAAATCAAAACTGAAAATATCTGCATGAGAATAGTAACTAGTAACTAGTTTCAGTGTGTGTTTTGCCATTATCCAGGTCACCTTCGATTGTCTGATTTTGGACTCTCACGCCGCCTGAAACGAGGAGGACGGGCGTTTACGATATGTGGGACGATCCATTACATGGGTGAGATTTTGGACTAATGAATGCAGTATGGATCTCGAGGGAATATTCTCTCTTGAGGGACATTATCACTTGTGGCCATTTGAGCTCCAGTCTTCCGTGTATTGGTTCACTCCAGCAGTTTTGTCTCTATCGACTGATTGTATTGAGGCCCTGTCTTTGTTTACAGCTGCATCACCATTAGAGCCCCACCTGTGTTTTGCTCCCATTGGATTCAGTTGACCCAGTTATGAATGTGATGCACCTGTGATGTACTTTACATAAAGCTGCTTTGGGTTTTCTGACAGAGACTTTTTCTTAAAACAGTGATGTTGTTTTGGGGGTTTTTTTGCTCTCCAGTGTTGCAGCTTTTGACATTTGTCTTTGTGATTCCCACTTTTTTACTCTCTGTGTTTATGTAGATTTATCATCCTGACATTTTTATCATCTCTGTTTTTCCTCTTTTGTCTGAACAGCCCCTGAAGTTTTAAGCGGCGGCCCATATAACCACGCTAGTTGACTGGTGGTCTCTCGGCGTTATGCTGTTCTCACTGGTGACGGGACAGGTGAGGGCGTACAAAACCAATATTTGTCAGCTACAGATGTGGCACTGCGTCAGTTATTGGTCATTGTGGTTTGCATGCACTTGTCTGAGCATTTCTTTGTGTGCTTAGTTTCCAGTAGCTGCAGAGCCAGACCACAGCTCCATGTTGAAGAAGGTCAGAGTGTTTCCTTACGTCCTACCCAACACCTTCAGCTCTGCTCTGACCTTACTGCTAACTGAGGTTTGTAAATGTGATTCTCCTCTCTCAAATGTATACAGTCTGATCCCTTTCAATGAACGTACTCATAATCTCATCTGTTTCCCTTCTAACTGGTGCAGCTTTTGTGTAAGAGTCCGGTGAACCGCCTTCGTAATCTGGAGTGTTTCAAGATGCAGCCCTTCTTTCGCGGCACTTCGTTCGACTCTCAAATCCTCCAAAAGACGCCCGTTGAGTTCATCCTCGAGCTCAGGTCTCATCCCGACTGGGCTGCCAAAGCAATGAGAGGCCTGTCGTTAGACTACTTCGATAACTTTGACTGCGACAAGATCCTTCATTCTCACGTGACTCTCACTGAACTGTCTCCTACTTTGGCTAACATGGACCTGAGCCGAGCTACAGAGCAGTCTTGTAAAGCTTGAGACTGGACTGTGTTTCTGTGCCTGAATACAGAAACTCTGACTAGATAATAGAAACTGAAGTTTGTCTGAACGTTGCTGTCCCACTGTCCAGCTGAGAAAATGTTGATATGCTTATCTCAGTTACCTTCAGTTATTTCTGTGTGGTCGAGCAATGAGCCAAAGGAGCAGCCAGGCAGGAGGCTTGATGAATATTTTTCCCCTGGGTTTTGCCTCCCAGGTTACCCTACCTTATGTTGTCTATATGCAGACAGTATGTGATACAAGTTTTGTCTTGGGCTTGGTTTTCCATTTTTGCAGTGTTTAAAAGTGTTCTGTTTTTATCTGTAAATACACTACTGACAGATTTGTTACCTGTTGTAGTCCTGCAGCCAAATGGGTTCTACGCTCAGCCATGTTCTGCTGCATTTTTATTGTTGATAGTACAGATTATAACTTAATTATTTTGATCATTTGTTGTTTTCTTACAGTATTGTAATTTTCTTAAAACCTCAAAACACAGATTTTATTATTCGATTTTTTAATAAAACTTTGCTTTTGTAAGCAAACATTTTATACTCTTAAGTGTTCTTTAAGTTTTATGTATCTTTGATTTTCATATTGTTGCATTTAACTGTGTTTGTTGTTTATTTGATATTACCAAAAGTGTTTCATTATCCAATCAAACAATACTGGGATATTTAAGGTTCACCTTTGTTCAGTGTCACTGAATCAGTGTCCATTAGTGTGAGTGATGTTTTATGTTAAATGTTCAAAATAAACTTGACATGACTCTCATGTCCTGTGAAGACTAACAGATTATCATTTAAATGTTCAGAAGCTTCAGACATCTCCTCTACAGAATAACCTCACATGATGTTTTTTTTTTGTTTTTTTTTTTTGCAAGACAATATTAATGTAGCATATACGTACTGTAGAAAACATCAGTTGCAGCTGACAAAACTATGTTGCCCTAAGGTCCTCTCAATAGCTTCTCTGGAGTTTTTAATCATATCATACAGTGAAATAGTAGATTCAAATTCACATTTTTCCTGAGCATTTTAAAGAGGTTGACTTACAAGTTTACACTGACAAAACATTCCCATTGCAGGGTCCATTTAGTCTCAACTTTAATGCCACTGTGGATGAGAAATCCTTAAAGTGCTTGGAAAAAATTGAGAATTCAACACCTGCAATTTCATGACTGGTGAGGCTATTAAGCCAATAAGGCATCCTCTGTCTTCACATCTAGAAATCCATCGATAAACAAACATGAATTGAACTTACACAAACCTCCAAATATCACATTTATATTGTTGTCATACTGTTCAACTGTATTAAATGGCTCTGTTGGATCAGAGATACCTGTGTTAAGCAGTCTTACAGTCATTTTAAAGCGGTTATCATATGGATGTCACACCTGGATACATTATGGCCAACTTTCAGCCTTGGGTTGACCTATTTAGAGGAGCACTCGCAAACCCATCGAGGACAACCTTAATAGGAATGAAAATTGAGGACCAGATAAAGTATCATCATTAAATGTTTTTAATTAGATAACAGAGAAAAAAAAAATCTTGAGTCCCGATGGAGGCAGCCATGTATAATTGCTGTACTTCTTGAAGTCCTGTATCTATTTTAAACTGTATCTCCTGAATGGGAGTGCACCGGCTCCTCCTCGCGCTGCCTCCTGACATTGAATTCCCTCTCAGGCCCTTGTCTTAGACAGGTCCATCATGTCTGTGTTGTAGCTGTATAGTGGCAGGCAGTCCAGTGACCCATATCTAGTTTCAGAGGCACACTGACCCACAATAGTTAAAAGAGGAGTCCCCTGAAATGCCGGGGAGACGTCCCGCAGAGTCTGACCAAACAGTAAAATTACATAAGACACCACACAACCGAAAACATGCAGTTTCTTGAATGTAGCTTGTACTGCAATGATACAGATCAACATAAGTCAACCTCGTCAGCTAACCACGACTAAATTCAAAAGACTGAAATACTTCTGTTTAGCTAACGATACAGGCTTGTTTAATGTCTCTGCGTTTGCACTTTACAACAAACATTAACTCACACTTTATGTGAAATACATTTCTGTATTTGTGCGCTTTCAACTCGCAGTCAATGCAACATGTACATGATACAAAAGGGGAAAAAAGTGGAAAATTCCCTCTTCAAAATGGAAATGATTTAGCTGACCTCATTATGATCTAATTTGGGCCATATTACCATGTTCACTTACATTGACTGGAACCTGGAAATGATTTCTATTTCTGAAACGTTCCATCATTTTCTTTACAGTTTAAAGCTCACAAAAGAAGCCACCGAGTGCATGAATTGCTCTGAGACTCAAACGCCCCTGTGAATTCGAGGGTGAGGACCAAATTATCAGGAGACTTGAAACCTTCCTCAGGGCACATTTTTACTAATTAAAATAAAAATAGCACGCCACAGGGTATGGTTAAATGCTTAAATTAGGTTGGTATAGGCGTAAAGGGTACTGACAGAATACACCATTTTTTAATAATCAGCCTGAATATGGACTTAAGCAGACATGGTTAAAACAAAGTTTAAATTGCAAAATGGCCGTCCAGTTAGGTTTATTTACAACACTGTGCATTTAAAGGCACTAGATTGAGTTTGTTGTTGTAAAGTGAGTGAAGATACTAAAAAAATTGCCACAGCAGGGTGAAAAAGAAGCAGCTGCACAAAAAAAAACAACTATCGCCATATTTCAATAGAACAGTGAATCATCAAGATTTTCTCACTTATATGGGGCAAAGGTGGGCGTACAAGCCCCGCCCAGAGGTGTCGGCTTATGAGGTGTGACACACTTGAGCTGGATACAAACTAGAGCTGGCTGAGAGGCTCCGTCAGTGTTCGTCACATCAGTGGACGGGACACATTTGATCTCTGTTGATTTCTGTCAGGTAAGATCTTTTACTGCTCGTTTGTTTTTGTAGACTTACCTCAGCTTTTTTTTTTTTTTTTTTAATTCAGGGTTATTTTGTGGGTACTTTAGGGGGTACATCTGTATGCACCTGTATCTGGCTATTAACTGTTAAAGTGTAGCTGTTAGCAAGCTTATTTAAACGGAACAATGGAGACAGCATGGGGCATCCAACTTACATTTACAGCAAAGATGTCATTTTGAACTTTCAGTGACTCTAAAACTTAATATTTTACAACATAAAAATGGCTTACTTAATTTTCCATTTTTCTCAGAGAGTCTTTGAAATAATTTTTTTATGCCATTGGTTGTATCTGTTTCCTACCTCTTCAGGCCTGTTTCTTGTGCTACTATAGCATGTGAATATCACCTCTGGAGATCAAAAAGGCTTGTGGTATTTGATGAATTATGATTGGTTTAATTGTAGGTCTGCAATTAAAGGAAGTTAAAATAATCTATCTTTTCTTTCCTTTATCAAATAATCAAAGTCTTATGGTTGGCTTTCATGCTAAAACAGCTGCATGGAATTCCATGTTTCTAGACCTGCATCTATGCAAGTTGATGCTTCAGCAGGTTAAGCACTCAAGACAACCCTGCTGAGACAATGCCTTAAAGGACCAGTTTGTTGCGACAGCCATAGTTAAACCTTAAAGTAGCTCTTCTTCATTTGACAAAGAGAGAGCTGGAGCTGTTTTTTCCCATTGTTAATGTGTGAATAATACAATCATAAGGTGACATCTTCTACCAAAGGCTGTAGGACAGTCAGTCAGGATGACGCACCAGTTCACCACACTCTCCGAGGTGCAGAAGAGGGAGCTACATGAGACCGCTCTACGCATAGTTTCTCCTGGGAAGGGCATCCTGGCTGCAGATGAGTCTGTGGGTCTGTAGCAACCTGGTTTCTTTCTTTTCTTTAAACTGCTGTAAACACTGTATGCTCTAAATCCTGAACTGAAACAATCACAGTCAGTCCTGCCTCTGATAAAGACCACACAGTCCAAAAACTGCACATGTACAGATATTAACATCACCTACAACATGTTGACTGCAGGCAGCATGGCTAAGCGGCTGGCCCAGGTCGGGGTGGAGAACACAGAGGAGAACCGCAGACAGTACCGGCAGATTCTCTTCAGTGCGGACGATCGCATCAACAGCTGCATCGGAGGGGTCATCTTCTTCCACGAGACGCTGTACCAGCACTCTGATAATGGAGTACCCTTTGTCAAAATGATCAGGGACAGGGGAATCCTGGTCGGCGTCAAGGTGTGACAGTTTAGTGCCAAATTATAGAAATGTGGTGCTTTGTATTGTACCAACTTTAATGATAATTTGATTTTTAAAGAAAACCTTATGATAATAAATTCTCAACTAATTATTAGTTGTTTCTATGTACAAGACCTTAACATTGTTGTAACTTCTCTATCCCTTATTACTCAGGTTGACAAGGGTGTTGTCCCCCTGGCAGGAACATGTGGAGAGACCACCACACAGGGTCAGACAAAAACAGCTCTCTGCTGATCATAACTATTTCACTCATAGAAATTCCCACAACAAGACTTTTTTTTTTAAACCTCTACCATAGGGCTGGATGGATTGTCAGAGCGCTGTGCACAGTATAAAAAGGATGGAGCCATCTTTGCAAAGTGGCGCTGCGTGCTCAAAATCAGTGAGACCAATCCATCTAGACTGGCTATCACAGAAAATGCTAATGTTCTTGCACGCTACTCTAGTATCTGCCAGCAGGTCAGGACTCAGCACATCTTGTCTATATGTCTTTGTGGTGTTATCGTCCTGTATTGTTCTGATAATGTTTCCTTTCTCGGCCAGCATGGTATTGTGCCCATCATAGAGCCGGAGATTTTGCCTGACGGAGATCACGACCTGAAACGCTGCCAGTACGTCACTGAGAAGGTGGGTTATCTTTTCTCTTACGTGCTGCATGTGCACAGGTGTGTGACATTGTTACGACTCGAGTAAGAAGTGAGACGGAGAGGAGGGGAGAAAGAATTCTGCCGTCTGTTTGGTGAAACTATGTGTGGATTGCAGGTGCTGGCTGCAGTGTACAAAGCCATGTCGGACCACCACGTGTACCTGGAGGGCAGTCTCCTCAAACCCAACATGGTGACCCCTGGACACAGCTGTCCCACCAAGTACAGCCCAGAGGAGGTTGCTATGGCAACTCTCACCGCCTTGCGCCGCACCGTTCCCCCGGCGGTCACAGGTAAGCCTGAAACGCTGTCGTGTCCGGAGGGGATTTCACACAACAAATATGTGAAATCTTAAGTAGAATGACGTCATATTTTCCATTCCCTGCAGGAGTGGCTTTTCTCTCAGGCGGTCAGAGTGAGGAGGAGGCCTCTGTCCACCTCAATGCCATCAACAACTGCCCTCTGGCCAAACCCTGGGTCCTGACGTTCTCCTTTGGACGAGCCCTGCAGGCGTCTGCGCTCAGAGCCTGGAGAGGACATAAAGAGAACGAGAAAGTCGCCACTGAGCAGTTCATCAAGAGAGCAGAGGTACTTATATTTACCACAAACCAGAGTTTGTTTCCTGTCTTGTGTTGGTTTGCTTGTTCAATATCTCTCTGTGTCCACAGGCGAACAGTCTGGCTTGTCAGGGGAAGTACACTGGTGGTGATAACTACGGTGATGCTAACCAGCGCACTTATGGATCCTGTCACGCATACTGAATAGCATGACGAGCCATATTTCATTTAGCATCGTGTTCTTTCATCACCATAACAAGACAATTTGGAAATGAATTGTAATTGTAATGATAGTAGGTACAGTATTTCAGAATACTAACACTCATGATGATGTTACATGAAAACAAGTGACAGTGTGTTTTCTTGCCTTGACAACAACAGGACAATCAGAACATGGCCTTGGATATTTCTAATGCATGTATTGAATGAAAGATGTTTTTGTTAAGTGTGTACACTATGCTCTTAAATGTGGCAGCGCCATAACTGAAGCTTTAAAATCCTGCATTTACAAACTAACTTGCCATGTGCAGTAAGCAAATTGAACTTTGGCTGCAGAACAATGATATTAGTTTGTATGGCTGAATTTCTGAAGTAGAATCCCCCAAATATTATGTGGAAGTATATTCAAGGTGTGCAAAGCTTCTCTGTGTGTGTGAGCGTGTGGATTTAGTTTTGCTATTTATTTAGCAGTGACCATGCACAATTAGAAATATTGTACCAGAATTAGCCTCAAGCTAATTTTCACCTGCAGTCCCTGGGCAAAAAAGTACACTCAGCACAACGATAAAATACAACTCAGTGTGATTTTATGTGCACTAACATTCTCAAGAGTATTCTCTGTGTCTTAAAGTCTTAATAAACATAGTTCAAATGTAAGCATTCAAGCAATAAAACAGTGTTCAGGTAAAGTCTGGTGTGGATATTGTGTTTTGTGTTAATCAAAAGTTATATAATTGGTCCATAGACCAAACCACAGTAAATCACATTTTTTTCTATACTATATAAGAATCATCCAAAATAGAGATGGTTTAATGGTCCACTGGCAACAAACTTTATTTCTTTAGACCTTATGCATTTTCATATGCTATGAAAATGATCACATATTTTCAGAAATAATTGGATTATTACTCCACATATCTGAGGATGACACTTAATGACGTTCTCTGCCTCCACTCCACTACGTTTCAGAGAAATAACATCATACTTTTTACTCCACTACATTTATTCTAAAGCTTAGGTTACTTTGCAGATTTTATAAACTATAATTATCAAATATTATATATTATGATGTATTATTGCTACACAGCAAAACCTTTATCAGCTGCAACATAGTGTTGCACGTGATACGTACATTAATCTATCAATGATTATAATTCAGTAAAATAAGACACAGTATATTATTGAATTGGCCACCTTTATACTTTTACTCAAGTAACATTTTGAATGCAGAGCTTTTACTTGTAACACAGTATTTCTGCATTGTGGTATTGCCACAAGAGCTGAGTACTTTTTTCATCTGTAGTCCCTAATCTATGTTGATGTAACAAGATGAGAAAAGTTATATCCTTTAAATGACTGGGAAAACTGGTCATAACAAACCCCCCGGTGAAGCAGAAGAGAAAAAAATAAGAGAGCAATGAATAACCAAAGTCACATTCCTTGTCCAGTTTGCTGAGTGAAATGAAATGCCTCCCCTTGACTAAATTCAAAATACAGTAATCCCATTATCAGATATAAGGAATTATAAACTTTTTTCTAATGTGTTAGATAACTAATAGACGCAAACACCTTGTGTTTCTGATTAAATAAATAAATTGTTGGTGGGCAATGGGCTACCTAACTGTTTCTAATTTAAAAATGCAGGAACAAAATATACGAGTCGCATCTAAACTGTAGACATATATTCTGAATATTTAACGCACATACAATATATAAATATATTTATATGAATATTTTGACCTGGCTAATGAAATCATCAAAGAAATGACTCACTGCACCTGGTGGATGGGCGGACTATTTCATGTGGCGGATGCGTCCGTTGTGGCTGCAATGTTTCCGGTGTTGATGAATGCCTCGGTAAAGGAGCGCGGTTCCTGAAGAAAAAACAGGAGTAACAGACTCCGCGTCGAGAGTATTGTCCACATAGAAAAGATACCGTAGATCGTCTCCCAAGACGATTTTAATTTCTTTCTCCTCTCCGTTCGACGACTTGCAAGCGTTTGGAGTCTGATCTCAGTGTGGCTCCGTCAACCGTTTAGTATCTTGCCAACGACCAACCGTTAGCTTAAGTAGCGAGCTGTTAGCAGCGATGTCGGGTGTTGTGCGAGGCCCCGCTGGGAACAACGACTGCCGAATTTATGTGGGAAATCTGCCCCCTGACATTCGCACAAAAGACGTGGAGGACGTGTTCTACAAATACGGAACAATTCGAGACATCGACCTGAAGAACCGGAGAGGGGGGCCGCCTTTCGCCTTTATTGAATTCGAAGACCCGAGGTAAGGAGCTAGTTGATGCTTAGCCTGCTAGGCCGAAGGCAGCGCCATTGTGTGGCTAACCAACGCGTGTGCTAACACATTGATCACGGGCTCAGACTATACCCTGGACGCCCTACACCTTGTTCTCGTAACGAAACGTGGTGTGTACTCTTTCGGTTTCGACTTTATGTTTTACTTGTTCCGCGTAGAAACCTGGCTTATCTCGAAAACAAACGTTTGTGAGCGTCTGTTTCATTGCGCCCTTAATGTTCACACGAACACCCACTTTGCTTTGTTTCTGTATTGTAGACGTATTGAAGAGTAGAAGTCCCGTCAATGCTCGCAACCTTGCGCTTGCTTGTACGACATGTAATTGGCGCCAGCGTGCATTCTTTGCAACGGTTGTTTATCTAAATGCACTGATACTTTCCTGTTTGAATAAATTTAAGCTAAGTGAGTTTAGATACGTGCACGCTTGCAAGGCGGATTAGGAAACCAGATAACGTTAGCCGCTAACATGGCTGACGCCGTCTGTGCCCGCATTTTCTTTTCATGTGAATCTTGAACTTCAAAACCCTCCGTGTGTAAATATTTAAACTGCGCTGTTTTATTAACAGGGACGCCGATGATGCGGTCTATGGGCGCGATGGTTATGACTATGACGGCTACAGACTGCGTGTGGAGTTCCCTCGGAGCGGCAGGGGCTCCAGAGGCGGTTTTGGAGGGATCGGTGGAGCTCCCAGGGGCAGATATGGGCCTCCATCCAGACGCTCCGAGTACAGGGTCATTGTGTCGGGTAAGCAAACTAATCAGTTATTTATTAGAATATGTGACAGGAAAGCGGTTATTATTGTAGAATACTGTTCCCTAGATAGCTGTTATTGTTTTGCTTGTATGATGAGGGCTTCTCTTTTGAGTGCAACTTCTAGAGGTTAGGTCTTTGTGCAGTAAACATTGCAGAGTTGAGCTCCAGGTTCAGTGTGCTCTCCATTTAGGACAATAAAATAAGTTAAATATTGTAAATATCCATCCGTCAAATCTAATGTGGACAAATGCAAATTTTCATCTTCTGTCCCCAGCCAGATGTTAAAAGAAACCATAGAAGTAGAACATTTTATTTAAAATGTATATATACCACATCTTAAACATGCTCAATAGTAGGCTGCAGTTGATTTGTTGTCAGTCTGAAAATGTCTTGTTTATCTTGCACAACCAAAACAACCAACCTAGAAACTCAGTTTACCATCACAGACGACAGAAAATCTGAAATTACATTTGAGAAGCTGAAATGAGAGGATTTTGGTATTTATTCTTTAAGAGCTCAGTGATTGAGTATCATGATAGTTAACGCAATAGTACAACACACATCAGCAATAAATGCTATAGTATAACATAGTTACAACCCTAAATAAGTTAAAATGAGATGCGCACAAGATTACTGGCATAATATGAATATTGTTGACTTAAGCAGACCTCAGCAATAATGTGAACTGCAATTCCTGCATCACTAAATCTCACAGCTACCATTTAGAGAGGCAAATTAGTCATGCAGCTCTAACAAGTGTTGGAGTGTCTGCACATTCACCATGTGTCAGCTAACATGATTTTTATCCCGTCTTTTAGGGCTCCCTCAGAGCGGCAGCTGGCAGGACCTGAAGGACCACATGCGTGAGGCAGGCGACGTGTGCTATGCCGACGTTTTCAGAGATGGAACCGGGGTTGTAGAGTTTGTGCGCAAAGAGGACATGACCTATGCCGTTCGAAAGCTGGACAACACCAAATTCCGCTCACATGAGGTATGTGTACTGATTTGATTGTAACTGTCATGGATAGTGTTTCTTTGCTGTGTCAAGGTGAGTACTGTGAGGAAATGCCACACGTTTTGACGCACACCTGGCCCTCATTTCTATGGCATCTGCACCATAGGCAGGAATGTTGTCTTTTCAATGTCAAGTTCTCTTGTGTCCGCCAGGGAGAGACTGCTTACATTCGTGTGAAATTAGACGGTCCCCGCAGCCCAAGTTACGGAAGATCACGCTCCCGCAGCCGTGGCAGCCGGAGCAGGAGCCGCAGTCGCAGCGCCAGCCGCAGCCGCAGCAATTCCCGTGGCCGTGGCAGAGGATCGCCCCGCTACTCGCCTCGTCACAGCCGCTCTCGCTCCCGTTCCTAAACATTTCTACCACTGATGTTTTGCCCTTTTGATGTATACCCCCCCTGTTTTTACCTCTTATGAGTTCCTCCAGATGTCAGCTATTGATTTTTAATTTTTGCATTTCATGTCCTGATGTCCTTGTGGATGATCTTGGTATGTAGATGTATCCCCTCCCTCCTTCCCCCTCCGTCACCTTTTCCCCACTCTCTCCACCTGCTTTGTCCTCTTGTTTTCTCCCTCTCCCCTTTTCTTGTCCTCAATTTTTGCAACATTAGAAATTGTGCTGTGTTGAACTTCAAAAACGTTGGGTTGTCATAAATTGCACTCAATGTTTTTGCAAGTATTGAAAATTGAGTTTTGTTTTTGTTTATTTTTTTTTTTAAAGTTAGCTTCTCTCATTGGATATGTGGGGTGGGCTGTTTGGACGGGGAGCCCAATGCTTAACTGTATTTTACCCTTGTGTCTTCCTTTAGACATCTGAAGAGAAGGATTAAAGTGATTTGGAATAAAACCATTGTGGAGCACATTTCATTTGTATGGTCAGGATAGGACATCTAATTGAGGAGCAAACAGGTCGAGGCAATGGTACGCTTCATATTCCATAAATTGAACGTTTTGATCAGTTGCCATATCATGCATGTCATATTTAACAAAGCCATATGTGCTGTACTTTGTTATATATATGAAATTTTTAACATGCTACTCTGGCCTGTGACAGAATAAGCAGTCCTAGATCAAGTGTTGTGATGTAAGTGTAACATCTTTGCTGTCAAATGTAAAAAAAAATCTGAATCACTACTTTGTTGCAAAAGCGTCCCACTTCTAACGTAAATGTCCTCAAATGTTTTAACTTCAGGGAGTGATAGATTTTGTGGCTTTTTTTTTTTTCTTGGTCTGACATGAGTGCTCAACATGGAAAAAAATAGGCCTAAAAATTTTGACATTTTATTCTAACGGTCTGCCTCTGATTTTCCTGGTATTTCAAGGTTTTGATGTGGGAGAGTGGTCAGGATCCCAATCCTTGAGCTGATGAGGATCGATTAGGGAAGATAGCAAGGATGATGCTCGGAACGACTGCTTTCCAGGATTCAAATGAGTTGATTTCAGAACTAAATAACGGGGGAGTCCCAGAGCAACTTTTTTTTCCTATTAGGCCCTCCCCCCTGCCTATCTTTAAAGTTTTTCAGTGATAATGGCTTTATTTTACAAGAAAACGAAACTGAGGACCAGGAAGTTGGATCAAAGGATGGAATCGTAGATGCCTGGTATGAAGGAATTAATTAAAAATTGGGGCGGTTGGGAAGGGGTTTTATTTGGGAGTAGTTTGTATGTTTTATCTTGCTTAATCTTACTTTTTTCTCTTAGCATTTTCAATAAAACACTTTCAAACAAGGACACCATAGTTTGTGATTATTTGAAACATAAACCCAAATATCTTATGTTACAACTGGGCATGTATAAACCATTTATTAAAGCCCTCTCCTTGGTGTAATTGAAGCTACAACCCAGTGCATTGCTTCTACCAGACTTTAAAACCAAAAGGAATAATTTATTAGTAAAGCTGCAACCAGCTGAGCAACAGATCAGCAAGTAAGGCTGTTTTTCTCCTCAAAATATCTTATGTAGATGACAGAAATACAATAACACAATTTAGCATGTATGTTGAGTATCTAAAGCCGTTGTGTCCCTCGGCTGTGGCGGTGATCGATGAAAAAGCCTGTACCGCAGTCAAGGGATACCCACCGGCACAAGGTCTCGTTTCCTTTTAGCCCACAGTCAGTGGTGTATACCGTGAATGATGCCATCAGGGATGAAATAAGATGCCGGCAGACAGGAGCTGGAGAAAAACGCTTGCAACACGCGGGGAGGCTGCGGCCCAGCCAATGGCAGGGTGCAGCATGCAGCAGAGGGGCGGGGAGCTCGCTGGAGAGAGCACAGCAGAGAGCCAACCTACCTACATGCTTATTGTGTAAATCTTTAAAAAGCAATTAGCCGCAGCATCATCTAAACCTTCCCCCCCGTGGCTGGGCGAAACACATATTTGCAAAGAAGTGTTTTCAGGCGGCTGAAGAAAAGGTGAGTTGCAGATTTCCTAACGCGAAAAAAAAAAGATTGACTTATATGTCTTGACATATTTCTGATTCGAGTTTCTCTTGTGATGGTGAGCTTTTACTGTATGTCTTAATTCATTTCGACAGCTCAGACATATGTACTGTGTTGGCATGGTTAACTGAGGGCGTATTTTTGCTTGAGCAGATAATAAACTAGATACATTTTGATACTTTTGGTGTCCTGATGCAGAAGCTGCTTTTATCGCAAAGTGATTTAAGCCAAGTAATTTAACTCCACCTGTATCAAGTTTCGCAGCCAATCTATGCAACGCTCAAGTCATCGTCCAGTTAAGAATAGAAATAGAAATACATAAGCATAAGTTATGATTATGAATCAGTGCAAATGATAGAAAACGCTGTGCCAAATGGCCAATCTTCTGCGTATGACTGATGTTTGAGATGATCCGGCTGGCCTAAACCATCCCCATCACCACGTGCGGTGTTAATTTTCAGTGCAGTACGTCTGAGTGAACGTGCACCTTCCTTCCCATAGCAGGCATCATCATCCTCCTCAACCATGACCGACAGGAAAGCTGTGATCAAGAACGCAGACATGTCCGAGGACATGCAGCAGGACGCCGTGGACTGTGCCACTCAGGCCATGGAGAAGTACAACATAGAGAAGGACATTGCAGCTTACATCAAGAAGGTGAGACAGGACGGGTGCATGGATGGATCCAAGAAGAGCTCCCTGAGCTTACATCAGTGGCACATGATCTGCAGATTCACAGCCTTTTTTATTCTCTGATCTATTTTTGGTCAGTGTGGAGACAAGGCTCTTATGATCAGGGCCGTAGCCAAGATTTTTTTATTGCTGTGAGTTCATGAGTCCATGAGTCCCCCGAAAGCACAACCATACTTCTGACATTTTGACACCAAAAAGAGGTTCTCTGCAGTTTTTCCTCTCACATATTTGGGATTTTTCAGATTTTATGTTCACTGATTTCCCAACATAAGGACCACACATCACATTTTATTTGTGCAGCACCTTTCATAAAGGTTTGGACAATTCACACGGCTTCACAGGAGACCCACGAACTAGTAAGACAGTACAAATATAAAAAGTTAAACGATTAGAGACAAGTACTCACAAAAAAAGAAAATGATATCACTGAAATAATACATTTTATTAATTTAATTTTAAAAAATGTAATAAAATAATAAGATAAAATTTTATCCCGGGCACCATAAAGTTTACCATATTTATTTATTAATGTTGATAGTTATGCATTTTATTTCACAGGAGTTAAGTCCAAGTATACTAAGTCTAAAAACACTGTAACCAGCCCAGAAAACACCAGTTGGTGTAAGGTTTTAATTGTTTTAGACGGTTGGTTGAATAACACAAGCACTTATAAGATTTCAGCTTGGATTCTGGGAAATTAGAAAATTTTCACAATTTTCTGACATTTTATACCTGAAATAATTAATGATTTATAGAGAAAATAATTGGCAGATGAATAGGTATTAAAAATAGAAGTTGATTGACCTCTGTATCCTATATGGTAGTTATGACTTTGGTCGTTATATGTAAGGCAGCATTTGTAAACTGCAGCCTCCGATTTTGATTAAGGGTGGATTCATTTTCTTCTTTTGGGCTTTTTTTTCCCCAGGAATTTGACAAGAAGTACAACCCCACCTGGCACTGCATCGTCGGGAGGAACTTCGGCAGCTACGTCACCCACGAGACAAAGCATTTCATTTACTTCTACTTGGGCCAAGTGGCCATCTTGCTCTTCAAGTCTGGCTGAGAAGTTTCTGATGGGTATTGAGGAGTTTTTCTCCCTGAACCTGTATCGGAAATGCACTGGTGGCTGATGTCTCCCATACACTAATAACGACATACCATAATGATGCAAAACCGGCCGTGCGCAATTGCATGGACTATACACTATTTAATATGTATGTTACAGTAAGTTTACTTTTCGATAGTTGCCATTTGAATGCAACTGAAGTAGTTTTTGTTGATGCTGTTAAATTCTAGGTTGTAAAAGACTTCAACATGGCCCTTGATTGTATAATAAAGGAAAGCTGTAGAATGTAGTGGTGCATCTGCTTTCCTTCACAAGTGGCATTGCCAGACCCTGTTATGAGACTCCATCTGTCGGTTTAGATGGTAAAATCATACTGCGTGCACCAGTTTAACAATTCAATATCAAGATTTCAACCTGTGATCATGAAAAGAAGTTGGTTAATGGGGCAAAATTGTCAGGCTCTATTCACACGATGAGTTATTTCACTGCAAGAACATACTTTAACCTGACAGCATGAGTTCAGTTTATTACTGCTGTCCCACTAATTTTCAGGAATTATGTTGTCTAGAGATGCACATACAAAACCTTTATTGTTTTAAATTTGGATTTAAAGCAAATCCCCCCAGAAGTGAAATTTTAGCAGCCGTTTTCAGAAAAGATGTCACAACATCCAACACACTTGACATTTTGGAACCAACACAAGCCAGTGCAAGCATTTCTGGGAATGTTTAGTTTGTCAGCGCTGAAATTTTCACTGTGAAGAACGACAGAGCATATAAAAGCTCACATACACAGACCTTAGCCTGTAATGTCCGAGTTATAACACTACAGACCGGTTACCAAAATCTCCCAACTTACCTACATAGATTTCAGTCTTATAATCCTGTGTTTCTGCATGTTTTGGAGGATAATAACCACGATTTCTTTAACTGACACAAACGTAAACTCATCTTGGAGCTGAATAATTTGCATTATTTAACTTTCACTTTTGAGTATGTAGATATTGGACTGAGCCGATGTGTGTCTTGTCCCAGTAATTGCTATAAAGCAGCATTAGAAAGGTGATTTAGATAGAAACATCTGCAGTCAACTCTAACAAGGCTACCAACACCCCTGTGTATCAGATGGTTGTGTCGTCTTATGTGGCTTGTGATTCTTTCAAGTTGCATTATCCCCAACCTTTATTTTTGCATTGCCAGTACTGCCAGACACACAGGAAAGACAAAGCATTCGATGTTGGGACTTTCTAAAGCAACAGTAAGCAGGTGTACCTTTTGTCTAGCACACTGATTTTGGCTTTTCATTTTGTTATGTCAGTATAATTAGTTTGAAATGGCAATGCACGGTGTCTGGGTGTTGATGGAATGTGTACATTGGGAGGGCAGATTGGAGAGATTTAGTCCATGGAGTTAGATAACACCACACATTTCTTGCTGTGCGTAAAGGCTGAGTGTTTACTCAGCTGTTCGCTCCCATATTCCAGCTATGGGTGAAATGTGTATCTCTCACATGTTAGCTTGGATTGTTTTTGAGGGATGTCTTCCTAACTATTGTCGATGTAAACTGATTTAGTATTGTTTTCCTCTGGCATGTATTTTTGCTGTGTAAATGTAGGAGCCGTTCCAATGCTGTTAAATTTGCACAAAACGTGTGCCTGTCATTGCTCTCAACTGTAACCGGCTTGAGTACAATTGCACTTCATTAGAATTATCCAGTAGGTTGCTACAGAACCAAAATCGTATAAACTCGATAAAATAAAAATTAATTGTTGACTTATTACACTGTGGTCTTTTATTCTGTGGTTGTCCCTTTTTGCCTGAAACATTGATTGATTAGTTAATGTACAGAAAGTAAATCAATGCTTTAGAGAATAATTATTCAGTTAAAGGAAGTATTTCAACATTTTGGGAAATGTGCTTGTTTATTTTCTTGCCAAAAGATTAAAAGATTTATATTACTGTAACATCTGAACAGTAAGCCTAAACCTACCTCCAGAACCAGCTGTTTCCTCTTGTTTCCAGTCTTTATGCTAACCTATGCTAACAAGCTGCTGGCTGTATTTTCATATATTTAAAACAATAGTTGTATACTTTGGGGAACAGGATTTTTTGCTTTCTTACCAAGAGTTATATGAGTATGTTACTCAGATATCTGTCCAATAAAATGTTGAAGCTACTGCCAGCAGCTGGCTAACTTAGCTTAGCATAAAAACTACAAACGGTATCAGCTAGCCTGGCTCTGTAAATGTACCTACCAGGGCCTGTAAAGCTCACTAATAAACATGTTCTATAATGTTTGTAAATATCTAGCTGTTTCCAGTCTTTGTGCTAAACTAAGCCAAGAAGCTGCTGGTGCTCTTTAATGTAGAATATATATAATATGAGAGAGGTATCAATCTTGTCTAATGCTAAGCAAGAAAGCAATCAAGCCTAATCTTTGCTAAATAGCAATGGCAGCAGTTGTGGTATAATGTCCAATTCTAATTCATAGTGTAACAGTTTGCCAACATTAGCCACCATAAGCTACTGGTCATACGAGAAAGTAAAGCTGTTCAGTGTATTGAACTAAGTAAGGGTACGCTGTATTGCCTGTGGCTTGATTTTTCATCTGTATAGGGAAGATTGTTTCTTTTTCCAAAGTAACATAGTGTGACTTCAAGACATTTATAAAGCAAAAATTCACTAATTTTAGCTTCTCAAATGTGAATGCTTATCTCCACCTTGTTTATTCTTTAAAAAGAACTATGTCACTTTTATGCTTTTGCTTTTAGTTGTACAGTTGCATTATGTGACAATGCTGTAAAAAACATAGCAAACCAGCCAAATCTACTGTGAATCACAACACAATAGACTATAGAATAGGACAACAAAAATCCATACAGTGTGGGCTGACAGAGCAAGATGGATGAGGAACATGCCACACAGGCTTTAGTATCCATGCATTAAAGCTGCATGGCACACAACTGAGGCTCAAGTGGTCTTGTGTGGAAACCGGTCCTTAGCAACAATTGTGAGACCTTCACTCAGAGATGAGGAGCACAGACCACGCAACTGTGACATCAATCGCTGTAGCGTTGTGCTGCTCACTCATATGGCTCGTGTGCGATACACTGATGCAGCATTCAAGTCAGATTTAGTATTTAAAAAATTGTGAGCGCTGTAGTAACCCCTATAAGTGAATTGCGTGAGTGCTAACTCAGTATTTCACTGAAATCTGTGGACACGAGCATGCAGTTAGTAGAGCTGAGAAAGCAGACAAATTAAAGGGCAAGTGACTGATGAATAATTTCTAGAGACAGACTGAGGTCAAAGTGGGTGAAATGAGACACTCTGGAGTTAACTAGGACACTTTGCTAAATATTTGAAAATAATTTTAATTTCCTCATACTTTTGAAGCTTAAACATTTGTTTTAATCCTTCAGTGTGTTGGGATTCACTTGCAGATCCTCATAGTGAGTGAGAAAGCCTGAATAAGTGAAATGAATGAGGAATCAAAGACCAACTGTTTCACACACATACTGAATAATGTAAAAAGAATAAGATGTATCATGCTCTAACATGTGTATTCACCCACACTTGAAACAGAAGTGTGTCAGAAGCTTGTCTGCTTTTCTACCAAACCTTCACTGATGTTTTCCACTATTGTTTTTTTTTTTTCCCATCAGTGTCTCCTCCCCCCACATACCTGCCTGCTCTCTCTTTCACAGCCTCTGGCTGCCTTCATCCATCTTCCCACACGGAGCTGTAATTCATGGTCAGAGCACATTCACATGTAGATCACACAGATAATTGATGGGATGAAGAAACGAACCCATGCTGCGTGACATTAAAGATACATTTGTTTGACTCTATGTATGACATCAAGTTTTATCAATTAGATGATAAAAATTCAGTTGATATGTCTGAACTGTGGCCTGACAAACAGATTTATGTTCCGGGGGGGGGGTTCCAGTGGAGATTGTATCGTTGTCTAACCTTTTTCTACCTGATAACTTTCTTGTGGCTTTAGAGCAGTTTCAAATCCATCTCCATCTCACACTTTTCGGTTTCCATCAGACTGTGACATTCACATTCACATCCTCGTCTCTGAATGATCTAAAAAAGACCCTTTCACTGCGACATATTTTTACCCATATGCTTTCAAAAGGCTCTTTTCAGCTCCTCACAGGTTCGATCTGAAAAACATTTGAATAACCTGAACTGCACCAAACAGACTGTTGTTTTGGCCCAGGCTGAAAATACCCTCCTGTTTTGTTATGAGCATGGCTCTCATTGATGCGGTGAATGTTTGCGCTCTGCAGATGCCTCATAGACTGTGAGATGACCAGTGGGCGGACTTAACAGTGGAATAACAAGGAGGCAAATGAGTCAGACTCCAACATCAGGGATGTCAATAAAAAAAGGGAAAAAAGTGCCACATTAATATGTTAATAGCAGCAACTGGACACATGGCCAACATTACATGGTGTGTAGGTTGAAGTACATGGTGTTATTGTCTGGGGAAATCAACTCTGTATGCGTCATTGCATCAAAATCCTTGAAAATGAAAATATCTTCCTGTTGCAATGGTTGAAAATTTGAAAGAGCATCAAAACATTGTTTCTTCTAGAACATGACATGATTCCAATTAAGAATACAGTACACATGGGGAACCATAGAGATATGAAAATGAACATGTCCTTGCTTGTATTCTCTCCTTTCTATATACTTATCAATGTTGATTTTCACTGGAGGCTGCAGAAGTATGCTGCACACTTGCAGACAGTCGTTCAAAATGCATAGACACAAAATAACAAAAAATTAAAACACCCTGACTTTCTTACACTTTTGTTTATAATACTTTTGTTTGTTCGGAGCAGGAGCCCCTGGTCTCTGAGTGTTAAAATTGATGGATCGAGCTCATACTTGGTATCAAAACAAAATTATATGTTGTCAATAGCTTTTAAGGCCTGAAATCATTATTAAACCGGCTTAAAGCCAAGAAACACACATACCCATTTCTCTATATTTATCTTATTTCATCCTTATTTTATTCTATCTATATTGTGTATATTTAACTAAGAGTTTACTGTTTATTTTTTATCCTATTAAGAGTTTACTGTTTATTGTTTATTTTTTTATCCTATTTTTTATACCTGTTTGCAAGCAGCTGTTGCTGTCGTTTGCAAACTGTCCTGTGTGCTGCTTCTTTCTTTATAAGCTGAAATTTAATTTCCCTGAGGGAAGGACAGTTTAAAAGGTGCTACATAAAGACAAAAGTCAATGCAGGAGAAATTGGCAAAACTTAATAAAAATGTCCCTGATAACAGAGGATTAAATGAGGGATTTTTTCCCTGTGATTGCTACAGAAGCAAAGATCTCCAAATAATACATGTAATTTTTTTGTCCGATTTGCTGCCTGAGTTTGGGTTTATGCACTTCCAATTTTCACCACATGAGGGAAACCTTTGTCTTTATGACAAATCTCTCTCTATCTCTCTGTCCCTCTTACCCTGTTTTTGATGTACATATGAGAGCCACTTGGATCTATGTTGGTCTAAGCTGCAGTCTAAAACTTCTACTTAGTACTTACTTAAGTACTTTTTGAAGTGGTCAGGCTTGAGATTTTAATTTTATTTGCTGTGGATTATTGTTTTAAAATGACAATAGTCGCACTCTTGCACAACACATAGCACACAACTGAGTTCTCTGCAAAATTATTAAAAGTTTGTTTTTAACATTAAATGAGTATTTAGCTAAGGTTTCATTTAGCTTTTTAGTGTTCATGACACTATTCTTACATGTTTTTTGTGGTATCAGTAACATCTTCTGGTGTCAATACTATAGTATTGACATATCAAACAGTTTTCTTTTCTTTTTTATTTATGTGAAATTTGTGCCACACATAGTATATTTGACAGAGGTCAATAAACCAGGAAAGTTTCCTGGCTGAACATGTTGTGGTCCTATTGTTATGCAGAGCTCAGGTTATTATTTTTGTACCACTGTACAAAAATTCTGTTGGAGAATTATTCTCATTAATGGCTACCTGTGAAGTGCAACAGAACATTTTGCAGAAAAAGTGGAATTTCCCATGAGTAAAGGGAAACTTAGAGTTCTCCTACAACATCCTATTAATAGTTACTGATTAGACAGGACAGAAGACAAAAAAATAACAATAAATACATTTTTGTTTCTCCAAGACTTCACCCACAGTGCAGCACTGTGAAAGGTGTGACGGTTTGCATGCAGGCAGTCTGTGCTTTGCCCTTGTGTAGGGCACCCAGAGGTGATTTGGTTCATAAATGGTCGTGCCCGGTCTGCTTTGCTGCACCTGAGAGCAGTTTGTTCTAATGGTTTCCTCTGAATGGATTGCAGCCATGGAGGTTTGCATTGCAATGCGGGAAGTTGCTGAAGCAGTCACCCCATGCAGTTTCACTCAGGTGTGGTATCGCTCATATGCCATTAGGCTCATTAATAGAGCCATTCTGAAGATTAGAGAGGTGGAACTCAGCGGGGAGGCATTTCATTGTGATTGCTGGCATAACAATGCACATATGAAGTTCATTTCTGACTAAAAATTGTAAGGGAATGATGGGCATCAGAGAGGAATAACCTCTGGTACAGATGCTGCACTTCATATCTCAGTGTATTTTTTGGTTACAAAAGCAGCATACTTTTGCACACAGTACATAACGCTCAGTTTTAATGTCATTCCACATCTTAGCAAACATCCTGCATGACTAAGTGAGGAGCAGGTTAAAGGTTGAAATGGTGGCCTTTCATGGGCCGCAGTGTTTTTATTGCCTTGTCTGCTCAGACGCTAATTGAAACACATAAATGCAACTTGTTTTTTGACTTGTTTCCTAAATCAAATAATGTGACCAAATATTCAGGTGTTTTGCAGTAATATATAGGTGGCCCGATTGTCCATCTTGGTTTCTGTTGACATAAAGTCACCATTTTTGTCCCTCTCTCCCACAAACCATCTTATCTGAGCCAAACCCTTTATGGACCATCACCTTGTAATCCTGCACCTTTACTACCCTCGCTGTGCACTGCTCTCAAGGATAAGGTAATCAGCTTATCATAAAGACTTGATTTATAAAACTTGTATGCAATAAGGGCATCTCAGTAATTCAGACCTTGTTTGATATCTTCCATAGACGTTGTCTTAGTTTCTCTGTGCAAAACCACTTACAACACTTTATATGAGGAAACCATGTGACACAAACTTTATTTCATTCAGAATATTTTTTAATTTATATATCTGTCAAAGGTTTAAAAACCAAACCTCAGCATGTTCCCCATCCTGATCATTTACCTGAATAAGCAGCATGAGGAAGGAGGAGAGTGGGCCTTGTTTCGGTACTTTCTTGCCTTATCTCAGATCATATCCCAGCACTGAAGGCATGTGATGTTGGGCAATAGGGCCATAAAGAAGGGCAACTCTTTATGAGAGGGACTGTGAAACTCCAGCTTCACTCACTGGCTCTGTGGCTGCAGGGGGGCTCCTGCACTGCCTCCCTGCAAAAAGATTAACTTGCATTCAGGCTTGAAATCTTCAGGCAAGTGGGGCATTCTGTCACTGGAGAAAGATTTTATTTCCCCCTATGTTATTTTATTGCAGCAAATGTCTATATCTAGAGGCATGACAGGATGAGAAATAAAGAACACAAAGAAAAGTGAAGACAGCTACACAAAAAGTCAATTTGCTTTGGAAAAATATTAAATAACTTACCCCATGAGCAGGTTTTCCAACTTCCTTTAAGAAACAGAATTTATGAACTCAACTTGAAAATACTTTGTCAAGATGTGTTTTCATTATTTTCATGTAGCACCTACATATTCTGAGGAACAGCCGCATTTTGTTCATTTAATTGGGAATTTGCAGATATGAGAATAATTTGTACTTCAATATCAAATGTTACTCTTTTTCTACCAGTGCTTATTAAAGGGGCTATTTGTAAGTTTTCTCTGCCACCAAACATGGTTTCTTACCAGGAGCGGGTGGTGGTGATGGTTGTTTGCCAAGAACTTCAGCCAGCATTACGTTTATAAGAGGTTAGAATACATCCTCTGAGCAGTGCTACTTCTTCAGGACAGTCTGGATGATATATTGAGTAGCTATCGGAAAGTGATGAGATGGGCCAGCGTGGCTGGGGCTTGCTGTTTAGCATGCTAAATTCAGAAGAAGACTCTGCTGGAGTCTCTGTAGTCTATCTTAGTTTAGCTTAGTTGTTGAGTTCAGCAAGTAACTTAATTCTGCTTAGTTTAGTTTAGCTCATTGTAGCTTTCTTTAGTTTTAGTTTCAAATAGTATTTAGTTATCTTAGTTTTGCTTAGCAGTTTAGTGTAGCTCAGTTTAGTTTAGTTTAGCTTACCATATCTTAATTTTGTCTAGTTTATCTTAGCTGAATTTAGTTGATTGTCAGGTAATGCTCATTAGCTAACTATTTTTTGAGTAATTACTTAAGTTAATAGACAAATTTTCAGAAACTATTGCAATAGATAATGGTAATTTTCTACTTGACTACTATTTACCACAGATACAACCAGAGGTAAACTAGAGCTAATCCTGCTCACAGCAAAGCCTGCAGGTGCTCTTAGACAGGTAACTGATGGGGTTTAGATTGCCCTCACAGAATTTTAAGGCAGTTATAAAAGTGACTTTTTATTTGATTGCTGTTGGGTCTTGCTGTCCCTGACTCCATTCAAGGTCTGTTTGATGACAACGCAAAAACCAAAGGACATGGGGAGGTATGTGGTGGTGTTTGTGTGTGTGTGTGTGTGTGTCGACTGAGGGGGTCATGCAAGGGGTTTGGTGAGGGAGGTCGGAGGAGGTCGAAGGGGTGGGGAAGTCACACAGGTAGGGGACACAGATACAGGCGGTGGGACTGTGCAGTCACCATGTCTCAATCTACAAACTGACCCTGCATGACTGGTCTTGGGCAACAGCTAATGGCCCCCAATTACAGTTTCTCTGTCCTCCAGAAAGCAGCCAGTGTGGCGTGACCCTTCTGAAACTGAGTCTTCCTCACAGCTGCATGGCAACAACTGACATGTTTTGGGTGTAAGTAGGCTTAATTTTATGTTAATTTTCATATCCCAGATGGAGAATGACATGGTGTTGATGCACTGATATTTGCTTAAAATTTTTTCTGCCCACACCTGGCTGGTTTCTATTCGATCCTCGAGATCATTGAGCTGTACCAGCATGTAGCCTGTGTTGCAATATAGATGGAGCACGAGTAAACCAATGAGGGGCTGAGTGCGAGGGTGGGAAAAGAGCAGAGAGAAGGTCTGAGGTGGAAAGGTCAAACTGATGTTTCACCGTGAAGCCAGAGAGGGACATTTTTTTCCGACAGGATGCCTCCTGTGGTCGGGGTTAATGTGGTGTTGGAGGGACAGAGATGTGCGGATGAATTAATTTTAGGGATGAGCAGAGGAGCGTGGAGACAGAGGGCCAGAGTCCACTGGTGGAGTGGTGGGGGGCTGCTCTGGAAAATGGGTTTCTGAGTGCAGCTCTCTTGGCACCATCTCCAGCTTGACTACACTGTCAGTTTAATCTGCCTGAACTATGAACCTCATGGTGATCAACACCATGTCAAATGTCTTGCAAGGCTCAGACTGTTGCCATTTAAAAAAAAAAAAGAGTTTGGACAATAAATAACTTAGAGGTGACAGAAGTAGGTACTTATTGATTTAGAATAAAACAATGACACATTTTTATTAGTGCAGTGGAGAAATAATGTGATCTGGCAGCTGAGATTGTTCAAAAATCCAATTTCTTGTCTACATTTTCAAAATAAACCACCACGACAAGACTTGAGTGTTTTCAGTCAAAGCAGACCAGTGACTCCAAACCCTTTTGACCCTTATAAAAAGTCTATGTCGATAGGAATTTTGCCATGTTAGTGGTGTGGCTCTATCGACAGCAGTGTTGTTCTGTCAGTGTTAGTGCACCACTTCAGTTTAGACTGAAATACTATACAATAATTGACAATAAAATTACTGTCATTAAATTTTGTTCCAAATTTTGTACCAGAATCTGACTGTAACTGCTAGTGGTGGTGTATTTTCAGCCACTCTTGCAACAGTTTGTTGAAATGTCTGTAGTTGCTCTCAGTTGTTTTCACCAAATGGGAGATAACAGTGTCAGAAATTCCCAATAAATCCGACTGAATTATGAATAGGAGGCTGTCATGAATGGTTTTTCTCAATCGGCTGCTCGTAAAATACAATTTAAAGGATATGCCATGAATGCAGTGTAAATACAGCCTCACAGAGCTGCTAAGGTGGCTGTAAACCTTTAGTCCTGATTCTTTTTTAAATGTTTCAAATGCCAGATTTTTCAAGGCCCAAAGAGGTGAAAGGATGCTCGTTTTTATTTCAAGTGAAATTCTTTCTTATCCCTTTAATTATCTTGTGACTGCTCAGTGATTTGAAACCACTGAAGCAAATTATGTATCTTCTGCATTATAATTTGATCAAAAAGTGGCCAAAAGAACATAAACAGGATACAAAGCAAGGGTTTTCAGGGGTTTTGGTTTACCAGAATATTCTGTCATATTCTGATGACTACACAGAGAAGAACTGTAGGCGCTTTAAGCAGTCACAGGGGGACAAGACAGACGCCATGGTTGACTGAGTGTGAAGCTTTTCTCTTTACTCATGAAATAATAGATAACTCAGGTTCTGCATTAGGTGGCACAGGGCCAGAATCTTAATTGTTCAAAAGCTGACTTAAATAAGCAAAGTAAATTCAGAGGAGCTCCTTTGAGACCTTTCATATCAAAGTTCATGTTTACAGTAAAAACAGGTCATACACTTATTGGAAGCTTGGAGCTTATCATGACAAGCTGACAATTGTGTCAGGAAGATGACAGGTCTTAGTAGTGTTAACTATTTTGCCTCAGTTTCCTCTTAACAATCCCCAGTACTATGTGACTGCACCTGTAGGTTTATGTCTTCCTCTAATACGTCTATCTATCAGGCAGAATGAGATGTGTTACTGTGTCTGTCTGTCCTGACAATGATCCTATTTAGCTCCCTCACAGCGAAGCCGCACCAACATCGATCTGCGTATGAGGTAAAAAGGAAATGTGCTGATTCCTTGCACACTCAGTTATACATTAACTGTTAACAAAAAAAAAAAAAAGAAAAGAAAGAAAGAAATAAAAAGAGCTCGTAGACTTGGACAGATAACCTGCTACTGCATCTGTCAGACCAGGCAAATAAATTGCTGACAGAAAAAATAATCATGGCAGTAAAGGTCATTGTAGCTACTGTCACATTTTCATGTTATTGGTGTGTTTATGGCCAAAATAAAAATCTATGGGTGTTGGATAATGACAGGAGAGAGAGGAGACTTCACTCTTACGTTTACGTGTATTTAAGAGGAAGAAATTAATTTAAAAGTATCCTCAGCAGTATGACAGCCCACATTTAACTCAAAGGTATTTGTGTTTTTAGATTTGATTGTTGACAGCTTATCAGGGGTTTTATACATGGTGGTTTTATGAGTATGAGTACCCTTGTCTTTGACTAAAATATAAGTAGCAAAGCAACACAGTCAACAGTAAAAGTACATATAATATGGAATGTCTCCTTTTGAAACAGATGAACAACAGTCACTAACAAGCACTTCAGTGAGTGTACTTTATTTTCCATCACTGACAACTTATTGTGCAGAATCAGGATTTAATTTTGCCTTCTAATATAAGCACATCTGCACTTCACCTTGTGTTCTACAGAAAAATGAAATGATAAAATAAAGGTGGATTTGATAGAGTACAAGTACAAAATAAATGTGATTTTGTTCTACTGAGTGTATGTGCCTGTGTACGCATTTTCTTTTGTGTCTATGCTTGTGTTGTGTAATTCTTACGCAGGCTTCGACAGCAGTCTGTGTGTTTGTTCTGCAAGGTTTCAGTCAGAACGTTCCACCTCTCATGGCTGCTAATGGCAGGCGTGCATGCCTGTGCATTAATCAGGGTGCTGTGAACCTGCCTTTTAATCGCAGAGGAAGCCGAGCAAGTAATTACTTTTGAATCTGTAATCGCGCAGACAAGGAGAAAGAAAAACACCGGGCAGGGAGGCAGCCATGGACGGAGATCAAACTCACATGTAGTCTGCTGCTGACTCCTAGGTACACCTTTGTCCCTGAGTGTCCCACAGAAATGGTTTAGAACATCTGGATTGGGTGGCACCAGCTATCCATAAATCTTTCACCAAGTTTGTGTGTAAATTTCTTAGCAACTACTATCTCATTTCAAAATAGTGATTTACTAAAATTGGCAGCCATTAAAATGTAAGGTATAGATTTAAGTAACTGTGTAAACAACAGGTTACTGTAGCATCATGAGTTAACATAATCAACAAAAATAACTCGACTAATCATTTGTAAACCTGTGTATGACTTTGTTTTATTTATATGAACATTCATGTAGAAATCTGAGTGTTAAGAGTTTGGGAAATATCCATTAAGCTAAGCTAACCAAGAGCATTTAGTCATTTAGTCTACATTGTTAGCATAATGTTCTGTAATTTGAGGTATACTATGTTTTTTGTGAAATGTTATTTAAAGTCCTCTCGGTTTCTATCATTATTGGACCACGTTTGGATCAAGTGTTGGGTCAGATATGTCAACAATATTACTGCTCCTCAGTTTACATTAGCATGTGTCAGTCCTGACAGTTGGCTAATTCAGTTAGTATGAAACTGGTAACACCTGGCAGATTTATGTATGAATATTTTTGCTACAACTAATCTTTATGTAATAACTAGTTTGTGTGGTGAAACCTGTTTTAGTTCATTTGAGCTGGTGAATGAGTTTAACCTGAGGTGTATTTCTTTCATTTTAATCTTATTTATATATACTCAGTGTTTTGTTTCCTTCAACACTTAGTTAAATAATGTAAAACTACAAACAGAAATCTTTTTCATGAGGAAAAAACACTAATTTGCGAGTTTATTTGGTATACCTACGTAGACGGATGCAGTCAGGCCTACCTTTACAAAGGCTTTAATCAGTGGTGGAAAGTATATATATATATATTTACTCTAGTACTGTACTTAGATTAACTTTTTTGGTATTTTTACTTTACTTGAGTATTTCCATTTCATGGTACTTTACCGTTTCCTAATGCAATAGTAACTTTGCAGATCAAGAGTTTACATATCAAACAAACATGACATTATAACTCAACAATATATTTTAGCTCTGTTTTTGGTCTCTTCCAACTCCCAAGAGAAACGTTTGCTGTTCAGCTGCTAAATGCTCCACTATGCTAGTTGCTGTTTCATGCTGAGCACGTTGTGTACAGCAGGTTCTTACAGTGATGACACTATGAGAGCAGTGAAAGTGAATTTAAATAGTCAAGTTGTGGCAACTTAACAATTAACTGAAACTCACTATAAAGCTCCATGAAGCCATACTATAAATTGCAAAGATTTTTCCTGCAAAGTACAACAAAGAGTCCACACAGAATATGGATGTTAACAAGGACAAAGTAAATGCCTGATAACTACATTCCAGACTCGTTTCCAAATGCACTGCTAAATAAAGAGACTTCTTATCATGCCATAATTCGTCACAAACTCTTCCTTGTAGGCGTTTGTTTGTCTTCTCGCTGAGCGTAGCAGCTAACTGCTTGGATCTGATTCACTCATGTTCTTTTCTGAGGAGATTTATTGCACAGTGACACACCTTACTTGGACCTGGCACAGTTTGTCTGATCAAAATAAGGTCAAGGGTGATACTGAGCGTGAATGTGTGCGTTTCAGCTTTATTGTTTATTGCTGTGGGCACACACGGTGTAGCCAGTGTGATAAAACTCTCCAATGAGAATTAAGAAAATGAATTGGAATTGATTGACAGGAAAAGAATAAACAAGAGAAACATCATGAACAGTATTTTTGCAGATGCATGCCTGAGTGTGTGTGCACGAAGTTCAGTGGACTTATCTGCATGATTTGCTCGAAGCTGTTCGTCCAGTCCTTCACTAGGTGACAGCAGTGAGTTCAACACGAGGTTCAGAGGAAAGTCAAAGCTTCAGATCCTGCAGCTCAGACATGAGTCCTATGTATCTGTGTTTTCACCACAGAACTATGCAAAATGAACCACTGGTATGGAACTGGCGTCCAGCTCAGGAATTATGGAGCTCAGGAGCTGGTGTCAGAGTCATGCAAATCTCCCCCAGAGTTGAACTGTTTAACAGTCACTAATAGATAACTAGGGAATAAATGTGGTCTCTCTGTGCAGGTCGATGGAATATCTTCATACTTTGCACACTGTTGGAAACATTTGGGTATAGTTGTGCTTTCAGGAGGAACTGTGAGAAGCTGGAAGTTCCTGCTCAAATGATTTCATCTCCAAACTCACAAAAAAACAAAAGTTTCATTTCAGAGAAATGTCATGAACAACAGATGCCTTCTGTCTGTTGATTCCAGCTGAGGCAGTAACCTTTAGCAGCTTTGCTCCACTCATTTTCAGGGGAACATTATTCTGTCTTTCTTTCCAATCCTATACTAACATCAATGGTGACACCACATCTAGTTAAACCTCAGAAACAACTGTGTTGGTGCTGTTGTGTGAGTGCAAGTTTCTTTTCATGCCTCAGTGTGCCTGCGTGTGCTTTTTGGCTCATTTACTTCCACAGAGTCAATCTGTTTGACTGTGACGCTGCTGTGAACATCTTTGCTTGTGTTAGTGGTCAAGAAAATTGTTTCTGAAAGCTTTTTGCATGGATATTTGAAATCCAATGAAATTGATAATATAACACTTGAAGAGAAACCTTACATACTCCTATTTTTTAAAAGACCATACAGACAGTTTCTGTGGCATTTAATAGGTATGAAAAGACACCTTTTCTTATTTTTTACTGTTAGAACTTCAAGAGATTCAGTGGTGCAATTTTAAAGCCAAAAATACTTGAACATTGCTGCTATTATTCATTATTTAAAAATCTTGCACATGGTTATTGTAGAGTCTTTTTCATTCTGACATATGATGACCAGCCTTTTTGTGTTTTCACCTGATGCCATAGAGATAGCTGGTCTGCCCTCCTGTATACTTGACAAAGTGGCTGTTGCTTCGATCCCTGAGTCAATATTGACCAGCAGCAGGAGAGAGAGAAGCAGCAGCACCAGCAGCAGCTGGGAGGAGGAGGACAACCAGCAGATCATCATCAGCTACAAACACTCGCACACAAATACACACACACATCAGAACACTCAATATGATGTGGTTATTGACTTTGATTTGATATCACCTGAAAAGCTGGGGTACATTTTTATATATTAGTGCAATACAGTTTATCTATTCAACATATTTTGCAGCATTTGTATGATATCCCAAGAAGAGCCATACGTTTTATGTTATATTTGTACACTGTCAGAGAGTTATGGCCATGTTTAATCCATTAGCTTTGTCAATTAATTATTAAGATACATATCAACTCAACTTTAACCCCAGAGAGGGAATCAAATCAAATAGTCTTTACTGTCATTGTATAAACAACATACAGTGAGACTGGTGAAAAGTCAAGCCAGCCAGGAGTCAAACCTAGAATCTTCTGATCCGTAGTCAGGCGCGTTATCCATTGCGCCACTGGCCCTGTATATAACTGATAACCTGATGCACAGTGTCAGTAATGAAAACATTTCAGTATAACTGTTTCAGGTGTTGTTGTGATCATTTTGGATACTTTTTGTTTCATTTGGTTTGTTTTCACAAGCAAGATGTTTAGCCATATTTCAGTAAATCATCCCCTCCTCTCATGTTAGGGGGGTGGATTAAGACCGACAGGGAAGCTCAGCTCAACATGCCGTGGCCCTGGATGGTTGACTGAATCCACCCTGCTGGGCCCACAGACTTTTACACGTTGGTGCCCAGGGGCCCATTTTTTCATAAAGCATCCATGGAAATGACTGATAACTGATGACCATCAAAACCCAATATCATTTCAGTTTATTACAACTAATTAGCAGGCAATAGACTCAGCTCTCGGCTGATTGGACTCCTTTAATGTTAGTCCAGTCTGGCAACACTGGTTGCTGCTGAGGAGACTTTTATTCTTGTATTGAGATCTGAAGCCAGATCCTCTAGAAACCTGACTCTGAAATCCAGACTCTGATTTCAAGGGCCCAAGCCTAAAAATTCACAGAAATATGTGAACTTTCAGTGAGGACTATGGTCTTGAAACTGTGTAAGGTTGGGGTGCTGAGGTGAGCTGGAAGATAGGTGACCTGGTTATGGCCCTGAGAGGCTCCACAGGTGATGCTGGCTGTAATAGTCCTAAAGCTGAACTGCAGAGGGTTCATGACCTTTGCCCTCAGATATCTCCTTTCTGTTTCTGCAGACAATGGGAGCTATTGGGGGCATAGTGAGTGTTTTTGTATAACGAATGCATGAAGAAGACTGTCTTGGCAGCTTGGCTCAGTAACAGTAAAGGTGTGGGAGTATCAGAGAGTTGACTGTTGGGTTGAAAGGGGAGGGGGGGTGTACATGATTCAGGTGGTCATGCTGCCCTGACGAACAAAATGCTGCATCATGGTATTTACATTAATTTAGAAACACAAGCTTCACACGGTGGAAAATCCCAAATCCATTGTGTCCGTTCGGTATTTCTTATCAGCTGCTTTGTCATTCCAAGAAAATACAAAAAATACTACACATATGAAAGACGTTAAGACATAACCAAACATCACTGAGCCCAGTTTGCAGTGCCGGTGACTAACAGCCAAACCTCAAAGCTGCTCTGATCTGACATGATCTAACAAAAGAAAAGAGGAGGAAAAGCTCAATCCCTGACTGCACACACACACCTCGCGCATGAAGAGCAAACACAGCTCAGAGACTTTCAAGTCTTGGGTCTGATTCAAACCCACAGAAACACTCTGTCACACACACCCTGCTGCAGTGCATATTGACAGGGCCAACGCTGTGGCTGCACGCAACACACACCATCACTGACTGGCAGGCCTCCCCCGGGCCTGCTCCCCTGGTGCAGGATCATCCACAGGTCATGTTTATGAATTGGGAGGAGCGGGTGGACGCCAGCATCCTCCATCACTTTCCTCTTCGCTAGTATCAGTCAACTACAAATAAAAATGTTCTCTCCCTGTCTGTGTGCCACAATTCAGCCATCCTCCTGTGATTCATGGGCGTGGTGATGAAATCTTACTGAGCTGATAGAGATCAAAGCTGCTGCTCCATCTGATGAAGAGAAACTGTGACACAATCAGAGCACTAGTGGAAAAGTCTGAGCACCATGGTATGGATTGATGGATTTATGACTGACAATTATCATAAAATGGCCAGAGGATTTGCATGATTAATGAGGTCTTGTGTGAAGAGCAACTGGGAGTAGGGATCTTTAGACTATAAGACTCTTTCTTTAATCTTTTATTTTCTTGCTGACACTTCCTAGTTGAGTCATCTGAGACATTTTTCTTGTACAGATCACTATTATTTAAAACTATCAAAAGACACACACCAAATTAATCTATTGTTCCTATTTTAGGTAAGGTTTAAAGGTTTATTCTCTTATTTTATCTTTAGTTAGTCCCATGCCAACACTGTTCACTTCCTCCTTATGAAGAAATAGTTTTACATTTTGGGAAATGTGCTTATTTGCTTTCATGTTCTGAGTCAGATAAGAAGTTTTAAATTTGTCAGTTAAATATGATGCTACAGTCAGAAGCTTGTTAGCTTAGCATAAAGACAGAGGGACACTGCATGTCCAGCTCTATCCAAATCATTTTGATGGTACATTGACTTGAAATAGGGAGCGACTCTATCATTCATAGTCAGCAGCTTAAACTGACAGAATCAGGCTCAGTAAGTTCAAGAGTATTGCTGTAGATCAGTTAAATAGACTTAGACGTCAATAGTCATTGGTGACTTTGCTCACTTGATTGTTTTCATGACTCAACACAAAATCTGTGCAGTGTAGCGTGCTAACCAGGAGTCAGCTAAATAATTTCTTTCTTTGTTTCGTATTTGCTAGAGCCACAGATTTGTTATCACAAAAAAGCCTGTGCGAGACCTATTTTTATCCTGTTGTTACCAGAATAAAAGGCTGGTTGGAGCCAAAAGTGACAGTTGGTGCCACATTCATTGAGTAATTCAAGAGTACATAACTGCTACACAGGAAACCAGCGGAGACTCCAGGAATCTACTGTGTGAGAGTGGTATCAACTTTGTCATCTAATTCCTGGCAAGAAAATTAATGAGCATTTTTCCTAACATTTCAAATGGGAAGGGATCTATGTTCCCAGGGTCCTATGTTCCCTGGTTGAATATTCTGGCAAAATACATTAACCTTCCTATTGCATTTGGCTCAGATTTGACTCATTTCAAAATTTTACGAGTATTATCTTTTTATTTATCACAATAAGTCTTCAAAACAGCTACACAGACACAAGAACCCTAAACCCTAACCCATTTGACCTTGGCCCTCAAGTGTAGGCCTAGTGAGAGCTATACAGCAGTGCTTGGGAACAGACAACCCCTTTGACGGGTTCCTACAATAGCCCACGTCATATTACATGAATACAGAGCAGCAAGCATCTTTTTCAGATTCTCATTATGAGCTATACAGAGCACAAACTGGGGAACATACAACCGTAGCAACACAGGGTCCTTTGTCATGTTTTGTTCCCATGTTGTGCCATATCTGGGGAACAAAGGACCATGGGAATATAAGAACGACTTAATGTCAGGCAGTTCCTTTAAGTCAACAGTTTTAAATTGCAGACAAAATTCACATTTATTTTACACGTCTTCCAACAACAAACAATCGTCTTCAGTTTCTGAGAGGAGGAGATGAGCCACTGGTGAAGTCAGGTTGAGGTTAAGGTCCAGCTCAGTCTGTGGAACGGTACATGGCTGCTGGATCCTGAACCTCACGCACATGCCATGTAGCCCTTGCCCTTTTTATTTCACTCGCTTTCCAAATGTTCCAGTCCGTGCGCCGACCAGGCTGTGGGGTGAGGAGCGACAGGTCAGTGAAGACACTGGAGGCAGCCAAGCACACCTTGACCCAGTATCAGTATTCACAGTGTGTGAAACTTGGTTGAAAGTATTACAATGACACAGAGAACAGGCTGACGCTGGATTACTCGGTGCAATGAAAAAAGACAACAATCTTAATTCAGTGTTCACTAGAGGTATAATTGCTTTCTTTCTCCCTCTTGTTATTGTTTTACTGTGAAGATTTCCTGGATTGGTTTTACACATAACTGGTCGATTCACTTATTTGACCTCCAGTTTCTGTTGAAGAAACAATATGTAGTTCACCAAACGGCGCACCATTATTAAGATATCAATAAAAGGCACAAAACAAACAAAATGTTTTTCCTGTTCTGTGAAACAATATCAGAGTAGGTGCTGTTAGATAAACCTTGTAATCTTTGCACCAGTTTAATATCTTCACTGGTCCACCCTCCATATCCAACTGCTGGGGGTGGCATAAACATATCTAAAGAACTAAACTGGACACCTGGGCTCAAGATATTTGCATAAGAGTCAATATTTTGTAACCTCCTTCTAGTAAAGTTAGTTCTGCCAGAGTAGGGCTGGCTCATTTCTTTTGGGGCCCTGAGCACAGCAGGTGTAGAAAAAAAAAAAGATAAGAAGATACTGGACATCAACCTGCATAAAAACATAAGGATTTTCCAACAACTACTGAAATGTATTAGCTGCTGTGACAAAATCTGCCAAACCTCTCAAGCTATGATGATGACAATATGGCAAACAGAATATTAAGTTTGCCTTAATTAAGTACATTTTCTAGTTATACCAAATTTAGCATCATATTTACACTCAGAATTAATTCCAGTGAGGACACTGTAACTCTCAACGACAGGTCTTGGCCACTTGTGAATTTTGTTCATAAGTAAAAAGAAAACTGGTGAGTGCTGCAAATTCTTTGACATCGCTCATACATGCCTTTTCCAGAACAAATCTGTTCGTATAACTGGTTCTCACACGAGACCCAGTGAATCTTTACAGCAGCAGGACGGTGTATTTGTGGAACTGACTCAAAATAAACTACGCTGCCTGCATTCATTGTAATAAAGGAGGATGTCATCCAGTGCAACAGTTTGGCTATTTCATGTGTTTCTAACATTCTTTGGACAACAGTGGAGTTTCATGGCACATAGGAATAAAACACACAGACAATACAAGAAACATACTTCTTTTCATGAGATTTGTTGACAAAAAGAAAAATGTACAATTGCCATCTTTATTCTTTAGTACACCCTGAAACAATTGCAGTGCTGCTCTGTGCCTGGTCTTCCTGCAGGTGGACAGACAGGTATACTTACAGGAACAGGCAGATCGTCCCGGGGTAGGGGGCCCCGGATGGTCCCTGTCCCATCTGGTTGCTCAACCTGTGTGTCACAGATCTGTGTGAAAGCGTAATGGGCAGTGCGTGTTCCTCGCCGCGCTCTAGTGCACAGGCCGCTTTCACAACAGGTCTGTGTACTGGATCAACTTTTTGCTGCTTTGTTATTATTTGTTGTTAATGGTTGACAGATTTGAAATGGAGACATGTGAAAGTACCTGTACATGTGAAAAAATGGACGGCAAAGCGGTGTCACCCAGAGGTGGCGAGACTTGCGGTTTGTGTGGTTTCCTGTGCGTGTGTCTTCCTGTTAATACTAATGTTATTCATTGAAGAATGGCTTGCACAAAACACACTCTTTGAAATTTCTGTAAATTTGGACAAATGTCTAACATCAGGAACTTTGTTGAAATTGCTAACATTTATTAACACAACAACAATGTGAGTATATTTAAAATTAAATTCTGCTTCACATGGATTTTAGATCTTTCTTCTGTTACCTTAAACCCAGTATGTTCAGTTTTAACCCAATATCTAACTCAGACTTAAATTCCCATGTGATTGTGTGAAAACGTTTGGTGTCCTACAGCAAATGGCCCCCTCTATGCTGTTATTAAGAAAATCAATCAGCTTCTTTGGGCCCTAAAAACTAACACTTGAGTCATTAACTTGTCAGCAGAGATGACAGAGCTGCAGACAGACTGGAATTTATCTGTTTCCACTGGGTTATTAACTTTACCCTCACAACACAGCGGCTGGCGCTTTGCACACCAGAGCGAAGGGCAGCTAAGGTGTAGGTGCATCAGCAGGGAAACTTTATACGACAATAGTAGCTGGAGATAAGAGAACGCCGTAATCTGTCTAATGACACCCAAAGCAGCAACAGCAGCAGCAGCAGCAATGGACTTTTAGATGAGAGGTGCAACTATCAGGCCTTTGATGATGTTAGAACAAAAAGTTCCATTAATAAAACATCAGAATAATAAAAATAATTAACCCTCCCATAGAGACCTTTAAAAGTATCTTCTGGACTCAGCAGTGAATTTTAATGACCTAGTTGAGCTTTATGGTGTTTTTATCTCTTCCTGTATTGTAACTGGGGCATTTTAGTTGTTATATTCTCCTAAAAGTTACATTAAGATTATCATAATCATTTGCTGCAGGGTCAAACTCATACTAACAACGTACATATTATGTTTAATAAAGTCACTCTGCAGCATATTGGCTCTGACACAAATGGGTTTAAGGTAATCCTGTGTATTACTAATGATCAACCACATTGATACTACACTGAAAGATTACACGACTGACCAATAATTGGCTAAGTATCTTGTTGTAAAGCATCATACATATTCACAGGAGAGGTCAGTGGCTTCTGTGGTCGTCTTGTTTTGGTTTTTGTTTTGGTTTGTTTTGGTTTTTTTTTTTGCTTACAGAAAAAGTCTGGAGGAAGATTATTTTATTTGAGTTGGTTTGATATCATTTGCAGTGGTGGGATGTAAATGAGGACATTTACTTAAGTGCAGTACTTGAGGTATTTTAATTTGTATTTCCATTACACTCCATTTTATACTTCTACACCACTACATTTATCTAACAGCTGCAGTCACTAGTTACCAAGCTTGTCCATACAAAATGTATGATGAGAATATAGATTAAACTAACAGCATACAAAGGCAGCACTTTCATTTTCAGCTCATGCTATTTCAGAGTATAATTTATAGGACTTAAAAAAAACGAACATTGTGAATTAGTACAAATTATATGTAAAGAACAGACAATGTTCTGATTAAGTTATTTGTCTTCTCGTTCATTGATTTCCAGACAAATGTTTGACAAAAATCTTAATGGCCGACCATGATACTATCTAGGTACCAATCGACAGTAATAAGTTAAATAGCATATCTATTTCTTCCCCGGAAACGTCAGGTAAATCTACAGTTACTTTCTAGGAAATTACAGGAAGCTGTGGGCTGTAAAATACCGTGTAACCAAAATCTCAACCAACTACAACAGCAAAATACTACCTGAACATTTATGCGGTAGCTGTTTCAGTAATGGGATACATTTTTATCTATTCAGTAGATAAAAATGTATCCCATTATTCTATTCCTACTTTTAATTCTTAAATCATGTTTTTGCTGATAATGCTTTTACTTGAATAACATTTTCAACACATGACTTTTACTTGTAATAGAGTATTAAACAGTGTGGTATTAGTAGTTTTATTGAAGTAGTGAATATTAATACTCCCTCCACTACTGTTCATTTGAAAAAAAGATTATTCAGCAGGTAAATTATGCAGTTTCCTGTTGTGTGTCTCTTACTTCCATCCTGGAAAATCAAAATTCACTGATTCTAGCTTTTCAAAAGTGTTTTTTTTTCTGTTGGCTGGTCAAAACCGGACATTTTAAGATGTCACCAGGGGTTCTGGGAAACTTGGTACAGACATTTTTCACTATTTTCTGACATTTGTTGTATTTAAAAATATGTCACAATTCATATTTCAGTGTGAATGGTATTAAAACAAAATCTAATACAGATGTTTCTGCACCTGGTTGCATTTAGTTAATGTTTATCTGTAAAGGCACAAATATGTAGCATGACCCAGAGCCCCATATCACAGCATTTAGCTGAAGCTATAGTTTAAAATGTCTGTCTCTAGATGATCCTTTAAAATGACATCAAACATGCCATTTAATGTTTTTATAGATTTTTAAAAAGCATTTCTGATAAACACACTGAGCAGAATAAACCCTAAGCTGGTGTAAAGGAGCAACATGTCAACACACTGAGTCATATTTAGTTCATCACCCTGTATTTTAGTGATATAGGTGGTGTGGACAAAATAATAGAAACACCTGTGAGTAAAGACTTAGACTTAGACAGACTTTTATTGTCATTCAGTATGCAGCAAGTGTATACAGAACGAAATTTCGTTCGCATAGGCCTCAGTTTTCCAGTTTCAAAAACTTGGTTAGAGATGCCACAAAGTAGGTGGCAATGCCTTAACCGTATATGTGTTGCAGGCCACAGGGGCCAATTCCATCCTTGTCAAGGGGAGTGCTAACCTTCTCTCCTTTCATACAACACTAAGTAAAGAGTAAAATGCAATTCAGTTCAACAACACCAAAATGTAATGATCATCAGTTTGAATCGACAACTTTTTAAAAATAGTTTCAGGACCAACTGAACACTATAACTTTCACGGATAGGGATAGACTGCGTGTCATATGTACCGTGTGACCGTGAACATCGCAGCTGCAGTTTAATGTAAAAAACAAAAATTGAAACTTTGAGGGCGGAAACATGAATATTTCGACCTGCGTGTTCTGTTCTCACCTCAAACGAAAAATGATAACAACACGCTCTAGAGCAGCCACATCTGTACATGAAGTCATGTTGCCAGTGCGTTTAATATTGAAAAGTCTTGGTCATGATCCAGCTCACCGTGAAAAAAAACCTTCAGTTCTGCAGATTTAAGGTTAAGGATCCTTTGCTCTGACAACAGGTTTACTTTTTACTTTCGAGGGAGAAAAAAATCCAGGCTTATATAAATTATCAACAGCGAAATGAAGTCAACTCTTTCCACGGATTGTTTCCTACTTCTCAGAATTTATTAATTGCAGCCTCTAACATTTCATTTGTTCGCATCATCTATTGCCATCGTCATCTACTACAAACTTAGATTTAATAAAGGTGACAGCATTTATTTCAGTGGGTTTTTCTTGAACTTTTAAATCAAATTGAACACTTTAAACACCGCGCTGCATCTGACCGTGTGAATGAATCCCTCTGTAAACACACACACACACACACACACACACACACACACACACAAATTCAACTTAATTGTGGTTTTATTTGCAGAATGTTTCCCACTATACAAAAGGTTAAAAAAAAAAAGGGGGGGGGGGGTAACGTGTTATCCCTATTAACCTCACTCTGTTCCTACATTAATGATTAAGGAGTTTGTTTAACTCCTGAAAGGTTTATGGTTCTTTTTCTAAATTTGCAAAGTAAGATAAAACTGTAGGTATTTCATTCAGCAATTTAAGGCACTTAAATAGTTTTATTACATATATTGTGTCATGTCAGTGTGCGCAGACAACAGACGACTGAGGCTATTTGAAAGTTTTAAACTCTTTGTCCCACATTTTCAAGGTTTATATAGCAACATACTGTAGTGACATGACAGCTTATATTTGAAGTAATAATCAAATATTTTATCACTGCCCAGCCACAATATGGCTGCTTTTGAAAAAGTTACACTTTTTAAAGCTGAAGTGAAACAATGTCTTCATATTGTGTTACCATGTATTTCTCTATTGCCCTGCAATGTGAGATATTTGGTTGAAACTAATGAGATTATTTGGCTTCATTAAAGGAAACAAAGCTGAATTCATGAGGACAGGGACAACACCTCATTAACAGCACCATCAGCACCATCATGATTATCTCATTAGTGCTAATCATGAGGACGCGTAATAACAATATAAATGTCCTTAAAAACAAAAAAGGAACCTTCCCCCAGTAAACAGATAAACTATTAAATGAATTACAATATTGCAAAGTTCTAATATTGGCTCAGAGAGAAGCTCCTGTGAAATAAAACCACCGTTGAGAGTTTGTGATCCAGCGATGTGAACCTATGTGCCGCTTCGCCTTTCTTAAAAGTCTTTATGGCATATACAACAGGGTCCAAAGTCCATCAAAGTTTTGCTGATAAGGGGAGCCAATAAAAGCAGCAGTGCAGCAGTGTAAACACATGTCTACCTCGGCCCAGAGCGGGCCTTATTCTGTGGATTTACATAAGGCTCCCATCAGCCGGCCCACTCATTACCATGTTTTATATTCCCCTGCGCTCAGAAAGCATCATGGCAAAGTAGCTCCATCCTCCCCTCCAACAGGGAAGTGAAGCAGCTTCTCGGAGCAGGTGTCAGCAGCAGTGAGCTTCCCGCAACACCGGACCAGAGAGGAGAAAAGGAACTTTATTTTTGTATTTTTTTCTTTTAAACCTAACTTTTTCCCCCACTCTGCTCCGGCGCGCGCACAGCAGGCCTATATGTTGAGTTTTTAATGTTCTCTAAAATGGTATCCAAGCTGACATCCCTGCAGCAGGAGCTCCTCAGCGCCCTGCTGGACTCAGGAGTTACCAAAGATGTTCTGATCCAGGCCCTGGACGATATGGACCCCAGCCCGCCGGGCTTTGGAGTAAAACTGGAGAGCCTGTCCATGTCTCCCGCTCCGCCCCAGAGCGGAAAGATGAACGGGGCGGACGTCGACTCGAAGCCCGTCTTCCACACGCTCACCAACGGCCACAGCAAGGGCAAGCTGTCCGGGGACGAGGGCTCCGAGGACGGGGACGACTACGACACCCCGCCGATACTGAAGGAGCTCCAGTCGCTTAACACCGAGGAGGCCGCCGAGCAAAGGGCGGAGGTGGACCGCATGTTGGCGTAAGTTTTCCTGCTACTTCGGTCGATTGTAAAAAGTGAAAAAAAGTGGTTAGAATTTAGCAAAGTCGCGGCAGTATGAAGGTGAAACGAGAAAGTGAAAATAAGCGCTCATACAGTCTTATTCTGCTCATTGTATCTCCCTCAGGGCGCTTTGATTTTTTAAAATTAGTCCCTTTAAATCCTGGAGAAAAACACACACACACAAAAAAACAGGCTTTTATAATCCTGAAACAGTTTTCGTTCTCTCTGTTTACAATTTTAAAATAACCCGCCACGGCTCGGTTTTCACATTCTAGTTACTAATTATCCACACCGATTATTATTTCTTTACCTTTGCAAAATATCAGCTGAACTTAGATCTATCTATTATTAACTATACTCCACCTCTCAACGATAAAAATCCGGCAAGGGGCTACATGAGGAGCGAGCGAATGGAAGCAACTTCTGTCTGGGAATAAAAAGAATAATACCAACTTTGTATAATATTCTAAATGCTCTAATAATGATAATAATAATAAGATAGAATTATCTAATCATTAATTAAAATTAGGCTACAGTTTAAAAACTTTATTTTTACCATTTACTCATGCGTCAGTAAACACATCATGACAAGAAAAAAAAAATCCTAATTAGACGTCATACATTTCAGCTATTTATTTCTAATTATCTCCACTCAGACCACTTGTGTCACTGTAAAACTAATATTTGAGGCTCCAACAGCAGCGGAGGAAAATCAAAACTAACCCACGTGTAGTTAAGTTATTATTAATTTTATTCTATAAATCATCAACTGAAAGATACACAGTGGCGTGTGATTAGAGTGAATGGAGATCTGGTTATTCATTGTCAAAAGTTATAAACTAACATCTCCCACTTAACCCGCAGACTTAGATGTAGGCCTCCACATTCTCCAAAACAAACAGACGTGTGTAGATTTGCTATAATTACCGATGTCAGTGTGTCTGGGCCTGCTAATCTCTGGCTGTACGGTATAAGGCTCCGTTTTACCTCCGAGTGCCGTTAACGCTTCGCTGCAATAATGCATAAACGTGAAGGGCTAAATCTACAGGTAAGATCCTGCGCGTTTTTAATGCTACATTTGCACACAGAGCCAAAGTGCATACGGATACAAGTAAATGTAAATTCTTAAAAACGAAAAAAACAAACAAACAAATTATTTTACCACAGAACTTCGCTTTTCTTTCGCTAATATCTCTAATTTTAGAGACAAATATATGACTGTAATCCTGACTGATCTGTTAAAGAGCATTTGGTCATGTAATAATTTCTTTTTTTAGTTTAATCAAGTAAAACCTAAAATGTGCATGTATTACTAACTACTGTTTTATAACACATGTTGATTTTTAATTTTTAAAAAAAAAAATTTTTGTAGACTGATGCCAAGTTTTATAGTTTTTCCAAAACCTGACAAACATCTTTTTACTCATCAGAAGTTTTGTCAGCCTGTCTGATGATTTGTTGCTCAGCTTTGAGGTCCTTTCTTTTATATTTTCAGCGTTCCTTCTTGCTTTGAATTTACACAGACATATAATCTAACTCTTTCCAGGGTTGAAATCTGAACCAAATACTAAGTCCAAGTTTCTCAACCTCCCTGAATCCACTTGAACTAACCTTTGAAAATATTTACAGCCTATTGAGCGGGCTACAATGATAAATGGGTTGTCTGTGAGGGAACTTATTATCATTACAGCCCCTTTAAATCTGAGGCCTTGAAAAACAGGGAAGCTAAGAGGAAGGAACAAGTTCATGAGCAGCTGTGTGTTTAATAAGACTATTTCTGTGTCTCTACATTTTGTTATAGATTTAAATAAACACCTTTAATTGTCAACAAAGCTAAAATCATCTAAAAATCCTCTCCTCTTAGCACTGAAGCATGCTGCATGAAGCATTTCTTCATGTATTTCTATTCATTTCTTTGTGACACAGACCAAAAACCTAACTGGTTCTGCTCTTTACTGTTCCCCTCTGAAAGCTGGGCGTAGTTAAGCGGTGAAATGACTCGTTTTTTCTGCTCCTGTGTTTTATCTGAACCCAGAGAGGATCCGTGGCGTGCTGCCCGCATGATCAAAGGTTACATGCAGCAGCACAACATCCCCCAACGGGAGGTGGTGGACATCACGGGGCTGAACCAGTCTCACCTCTCCCAGCACCTCAACAAGGGCACGCCCATGAAAACACAGAAGCGAGCGGCCCTGTACACCTGGTATGTCAGGAAACAGCGGGAAATTCTCCGACGTAAGTTAATATTTGAGTTTCTCACAGCTTGGCCCCGGCCTGTAATGTGGCGTTGGCTGCAGCACAGTGCTTTGTTTGGGTTTCAAACCCTGTAGGGATATGAAGTTGGATTGGACATTTCCTCATCTTGCTAGATGACATATACATGCACCCACAGCAATAGATCTTATGAAGTTTGCCGTGATGTTTCTAAAGGATAGAAAACACATCTATAGTGTGTCTACATATCTGTCTTTTCCTTGTGTTTTTGTGCTAAAAGAAAGCATTTTGAATTCAGATTTTATTGAATGTACCTCTTCTTATTTTTCAGAGTTCAACCAGGCAACACAAGGTTCTGGCAGCAATATGACAGACAAAGGCAATCAGGATCCGGTGTTTTTTTTCCCAGAGTTCAACCCGTCCGGTCAGGGCATGGGTGTGCCTGGTGACGAGGTGGGCAGTGAACCCTCCTGCAAGAAAATGAGACGTAACCGTTTCAAGTGGGGGCCCGCGTCCCAGCAAATCCTGTACCAGGCCTACGAGCGGCAGAAGAACCCCAGCAAGGAGGAGAGGGAGGCTTTGGTAGAGGAGTGCAACAGGTAGATAAACGTGACGCCTCGCTCTGCGCCCTCTCAGGAAAATACTTTCCAAGCAACGTCAAAATTGAGCGACTTCACCTTCTGTTCTCCCCCGCAGGGCCGAGTGTCTTCAGAGAGGCGTCTCCCCCTCCAAAGCGCAGGGCCTTGGCTCTAATCTGGTCACAGAAGTGCGGGTCTACAACTGGTTTGCCAACAGGCGTAAGGAAGAAGCCTTCAGGCAGAAGCTGGCCATGGACGCCATTGCCGCGCCGACCCACACTATCAACCCTCTGCTGTCGCACAGCTCGCCGCACCACCCCCAGACCAGCGCTTCACCCCCCAGTAAGATGCCAGGTGGCGTTGATTTGCATGCATCACATAGAGCAGGTTATTTTTGGCTTAAATGTTGCGTGTGCAGATTTTTTGCTTATGTA
>BRZM01000383.1:130734-163091 GCA_033238685.1 Lates japonicus | reverse complement strand
GTGAAAGGGTTTGCTCTTACTGTTGAACTCACAGAGACTTTATCGCCTGGATCTGCAGCTGATTGTTTAGCTGTTCACCCCGCTCTCGTGGCCTCGTTTTCATGACTCCAGATGATGCAGATGCAGCAGCAACGTTCAAGAAATGTTTTACTGTCGTAGCTGGTAGAGGTGGAGCTAAGTTAGGTAGTTTAGTCCAGTGGCTCCTAACCCTGGGGTGGTGCTTAATGGGAGAAAAAAGAAAAACAAAGTTCTGCCAGCTACTGAAATGAAAGATCTGAGAAGTTTAGGAGGAAAATGTCATTTGAAGCCTTTTTTGTGAGAAGTCACAGGCCAAAAATGAACATTTGTTACGACCTGGTTCAAGTGGCCACAACAAGAGAGACACAGTTAACAACGAATAATTTAATAAACCAAATGAAACTAAAGTGCCAAATATTAAGAACACAGGATGTCAGGAAAGTCAGTGGTGTTTGGTGTGTATGAGTGAGGGATTTGGATGTGAGGTGAGGTGCGAGACAAAATGTAGAGATAAACTAAGACAACATGACTAAACCAGGATGCAGGGTGTTTGTGGAGACGAGCAGAGAGAGAGAGAGAGAGAGAGAGGTCAGACTGTAGCCAGAGCTTCTGTAACCTTGAACACAGTGGGTGCCACAGGTGTTTCAGATCAGGCTAATCAGCTACCTGCAGAACAAACAGAGATATGGGATCATCACAGATTGTTTTTTGTATTTGTACATGTTAAAAAAGCGCAACATTTCTTCCAGAAATGTGGCGGAGAAGTATAACATAGGATAAAATGTAAATAATGACTGCTTTTTTTTTTTTTTTTAAATATTCCTTTACTGACTCGACTCCTGAGAGCAGAACAGTATCCACAGTGAGTCCATGTGCCTTTAATCTTTTAAAGGTTTTGGGGGGCTGGGCGGGAGGGGACAGAGTGTGTGTCGAGGTGTTTTATGTGCCGGCAGCTGGTGCTAAGGTAATGTGAAGTAATGCAGTTGTCAGGCTCTATTGTCTCTGCTGCTGGCCTCATCTCCCGCTCGCAGCCCATAAAAGCGGAGTCATTTAAACCGCTAATGAAGTGGAGAGTCTGGACCAGTGGCAGATAAAACCCAGTCAGAGAAAAAAAAAAAATTCTCAGTTTGGCTCTTATTTCACTTTACTGAGGGAAATTCATTTTAAAATTTTAATATCCCTTTCACCACGCCTCGTGTTACCCTCACATGTACAGATAAACATTTCAGAAATAACACTTTGTTACTAGGTTAACAAAAAAATTAGCCTGAATAAAACTGAACTTGAGAATAAACCAGTTTTGAATATTTACACCACTATATTGAACAGGCATGTTTATCTATGATTAGCTGCAACCTAGCATCAAGAAGCTTATTATTTAAGCTTTATCCTTTTCTCAGGACTGTGACTGACATTTACTTGAACACAACTTAAACCTTTATTATTAGTGTGCTCCTGCCGGTGTGCAGGGCTTTTAACAATTCATCCTGCTCAGATCACATCGGTCAAATCAATACTTCTTCAGAAAAGAATGATTTTTTAAAGACTTTCTTTTGCTATTATTTTTGACTTGTAACAGTAGGAAAATTAACAGTGAAAAAGATGGAATTCAGCTGTCATTAATTTTATTATTCACATCTGTGCTTTTCTCTACGTTGACATGTCAAAATGTCTTCTGTGAAAAAGTCGTATTGACTTTCCTTATAGTTTTGGTCTCATGTAATTTTAGATAAACACTAGAACACAAACACAAAATGAGAAGAAACATCTCTTTTAGTCTCAGAAACACTGCTGTTGTCAGTGGACGTTTTGAGACTAAATAGATTTCTGTGACAAATTGCTGTATCCCATCTATCTTGTTCAGACGCAGCAGATGAAAGAACGTGTGCATTTAATTCTCTGTAGTTTCAGTGCAGGAGGTTTCTGGTCCTGGAGGAGCGATTGAACAGACAGGAAACGATGCTCAGTGATAAAAGTTTATGATCAGACATCTGTGATCAGCCAGCTGGGTCTCCTGCAGCGTGTGTGTGTGTGTGTTTGTGTGTTTGTGTGTGTGTGTACGACATGTCTTACAGTAGGCACTTTATAGAAGAAGCAGTGTCGTTTAGATTTTGGTTTATTAATCAGTGATCAAATTCTTTGGCTTAATTTACAGAACTGTGTGAATGTGTGAGATTGTTCTGTCAAGGTCTTCTTGTGTGTGTGTGTGTGTGTGTGTCTGTGTATGTATCAGATTGGGAGAATTAGATTGACCTTGTTGGTACAAAAGGCCGCCCCTCTGTCCTGTACATTGCCTCTTTGCCCATAAATTACCCACAAAGCACCTCTGTGTTGGCAGAACGAGAGGCCGTACGTTTCCTTTATCGTCCTCCAGACGAGGACACACACCAGCACAGACACTGAGCTTACATTAAAGTTGACTTGAATTTTGATTTTGTGGATATTAATGTTGGCTGCAAAGTCAAGACTTCTACATCAGATTCCCAATTTATTTGTGAATTTATTCCCTGATTAATTTTTCTACGATTAATTTTTCAACTTCATCTCATAAATGTCTTGCTGCTTACTTATTCTGATGATAGTTGTCCTCTTTCCTCTTCCTCCTCTCTCTGAAGCTCATGGCAGCCATCATCTTCATCAGCATCGGAGTCATCGCTTCTTTCTTCTGTGCCATTGTGGATGGGATCATCGCTTAGAGTTCATTGTGAGTATCCCATTATATGCCTCCACTGAGACCACCATTTTGGTTTTTTGTCTGGACAAACCCTGACACACATTCACACACCTTTCTAATTTAACCACACATGCTGAGGTCGGCAGAGACCGGCACAGATACCGTAGCAGGATCAGGAACTTTGTAGATGCAATCAGACAGAATGGACACTGCTCAGGTAAACCAGGCCAGCTCATCTCAGTGTCCGACCCGCAGAGAGCTGCAGGGTCACCTGAAGAGCTGAGGAAACGTTCACCACTACAGGGCTGATTAAACGCACCCAAAAGTTACCCACCTTTATCTAAGTCACTGTAAACTCTAATATTATGACACAAACAAATATACAGAAAGTATGCAACAAGCAAAGACGGGATATACTTTTTAAAAAATCTAAGAAATCGATCTAAGAATTAATTTACAATATTTGGTAACACCTGTATAAAGTTTAATTTAGTTACACTGGGAAACAGAATTGAAGTTTGGGAAATAAGGCGTTCATAGCCTTTTTTTTTTTTGCTAAGAATAAAACAGCCACACGTTATATTACAGCCCTCATACCTTATTTTTAATGTGTATTGTAAATGTGTAAAGCACAGCGTAGTTTCAACTATTGACTGTTCTCTGGTTTTAAGTAATGTAGTTATATAACACATAGATTTTGGTGGATCAAACATGAAGAATCTTTAATGTTCAAAGATGAATTTTTTTTGTAATGTGGTAAGTATAGGGTATGTGAGCTGTGATATAATTTATATGTTCTCCACTTTTTACTTTTTACACAATTAAAATTGAAGTTTACTAATATAACTTTTTGCCCCTAAACTATAGTTTTGTTTTCCAGTTCTGTATCCTGCACGAGTATTTACAAAATAACTGATTTCTCCTTTCCTCTAAAATGACCAGTTGTTTCTCCCTCAATGTAGTTTCCTTCCACTGTTCCTACATTTAGGCACCACTCTGAACTACTGTATTACTACTTTATTCATACAACAAAATTACACTGAAAATCTCAGGCTATTTTATAGAGTAACACTTTTTTTTTTATTGACATAGAACTTATTGTCATGCATAAATCGCAAGTCCACAAAAAAAAAAAAAACATTTCTTTCTCCTTTTCCACTACAAATATCTTCACTGGTACATAATGTTTGCATTTGATTGTTTCATAGGAAGAAGTCAGTCAATCAACACGTCGTTTGTCTCTCCCAAAGTAAAACTCCCAGACTAAATAAGTTTTGTGCTTTTGTTTATATGGGAATGAACTGAAATGCAGAGAGGTTAAAAAGGTCATTGTACTTCCTCACTGGATATCTTAGATGTTTGGATACATGCAGGTGAACACCTGAGTTTGTCACCTCTGCCCAATGAATTTTAATGAGCATCTTAATGAGTGTGGACCAGGCGAGAGTTAAAAAGCTGGACCTCTCAGCACCTGGCACCGAGTCACTGATATCGATCAACGGGTGCTATCAAACCCTTGCAGATATATTTCTTTTGTGCTCACGGGACAGTAAAAGTCATATTTATTGCACCTTCAAGCTTAGGACAATGAAAATGATTTTATTACCTTTCACATTATATGAAGTCCAGCGAGGTTTAGTGCTGGAGGTTTTTGCGGTCCGGTGCAGTGGAGGCAGTTTTCAGAGCAGCAGGCTCATGTTGTAAAAACCTTCACGGCTGCAGTGACAGAGAAACAGGAGGAGGATGAACACAGGGTTCAAGTCCACATTAACATTACACAATAAGAAACGTAATAAGTATGAAATTGAAACCTTTAGATCATAGAGATTTATTCTGAAAAATAAATTCTCTGTCTTTCTGATTTCCTAACACACACACAGGACACAAGACCCCTGCAGGAAGACATGTGTGACTTCTATGCCAGTGGAGCAGGCTATGCCTATGACAGCTACTACACAGAGGTGAATACACAAAAATACACGACAAAACTGAGTTACACTGCTGCGCAATATGTTTCAACGATTCAAAATTATGTTATATTACAATAATTGTGTTATCTTTAAGTGGAAGTGGAGAGTATTTTATCTTATGTGTAATGAAAAACAAACATGTCAGATAGACTACATTGATAATACGGGCCCTGAAGTGCAACCTCAGCACTGATTTCCAGTTGAAGCTAAATGCATGAACAAGGTTATAAGAGAACCTGAGAACATCACAGTTTCCTTTGTGTTGGTCTGGGTTGTGTCTAATTCAACATTAGACACACTGTGAGACTTCATAAAGATGGGAGAGGGTACAAGAACATCAGTAGGCTACTGAACAGCATTGCAGCAGTGGTTTGGAGGTGTAAGAAGAGACACACTACCAATAACAGAAGGTGCAGTGGCCGTCCTCGAAAAATGACACCACACACAACATATACATTTATTTTACACAACCCTCTATTGAAAAACAGATGGGTAAGTGCTTCTGACTCAGCACAAAGATAGATCATCTGCAGGAAAAGGTGTTTCAGTGACTGATCAGACAGCTGCAAAAGGTGTAGGAGAAATGACGTTTGTAGATGGCACTGTAAATGTTTGTATACCCAAATGAATGAAATGAATTGAATGAATAGATGACAAGAGGAAAAAAGTGAAAGCTATGACCTGGTCAAGTGTGTCCCTGACTTGAATCCAACAGAAAACCTTTGGAGTATTTTAAAGTGGAAGCAGTAGAGCAACATACAGTACATATACAGAGGTGTGTACTGCCATCTAGTGGTCAGATAATGTTACTGCACAAATTTACTGAAAGCAACAACTACATGTCAAACCAAATTACAAGCAAATAAAAGTTCTGGATATGACATGCTGACATGCAAACACCCAAACTGTTCATCCAGCTTCTGCTCATCTGACTTTAATTACAAATGATCGAAGCTCCGAGAATTTTCAGCTCATCAAACCTCACTGATGCTGCAGGTGACGTGCCGTTCATTCAACAAAGCGTGCAAGCTGAAACTGAGGAGCAACACCTGCTACTGCTGCTACCTGTACAACTGTGAGAGGTGAGCTACAAGTGTTCCTGGTCTAAAGCACCAACTTAAGAGCAAAAAAGCTCCTTACTGAGTACGAGCATTGAGACACGTTTATCAAGTGATCTCCTCCAAGTTTCTGAGTAACAATGAAGCGCTGTGTTCCTCCTCCAGCACAGAGTACCACACTCAGTACTATGAGTTCACTGGTGTCAGCAGCTGCTGGGATGTGATCCACCTGTACCGTCTGCTGTGGGCCTCAGTGGTGCTCAACGTCATCAGCTTGTTCCTGGGCATCATCACGGCTGCCATCCTCGGAGCGTACAAGGACATGGTGAGTTACCAGCCCAAAAAGAGAAAACTGGATTACGTCTTTACTTTATAGAATTATACTTTTTTATAACACTGATTTATGTGTGTGCAAATATCTTTTTGTTTCACTACCTTACTGCATTTTCAAAATTTTACTGCTCACACATGAAAGAACTAAAAACTCAATAAAATGCAGTTTCTCTGGCATGAACAGCAGTCTGAAAATCACTTTCAAAGATGTGAAAATCTCTGATCTTATTGTGTTAATTCTTGTTCTTTGATGATTTACCGTCTTATCCTTTTTTTCTTTTTTCTTTTGCCGTTTCCTGCAGCAGAAGCCGACTCCTCCGACGGTTCCCAGCCCGCCGCCGCCGCCCCAACATCCTGTACAACCCAACCCAGCACATGCTCACCTACGCCGGCTTCTGTCCCTCAGGACAGACTTTGCCTGCCTACCCCAACTATCCAATACCCATGCAGGTAGGAGCCAGGAACAAAACAAAAAAAGAACAATTCAGTGAAAAATGTAGGAAACTCACAGGTGTTCCATTTAGCTGCTTTAATTTACATGTGTGGTTTCACTGGAATGACTTATTGGGCCACTTAAACAGATAGAGATATTGCTAATGTTATTAATTACACTCTGCTTTACCTGCTAAAAGGTCAAAATGTCAGCTGTGTGACAAAGGCCTACTTTTCATTCCAGTGTATTAGTTTGGCAACCAGATAAGGAGCACTGGATCAGATTCATTTTTGCTGCTCTAGCACAGCTGTTTCACTTTAATATTACAGCACTTGACCAGAAAAGAAAACTATTCGTCTGCATTGCTGCCACGCAAAACTACTGAGGTGGATATCTGAAATACTTGACTAAAACTTGACTTTAAAACTGTGCACCATCAATCTTACTATTACATTTCTACTTATTTCTGTTTTTTCGTTTGAGTTACATTACTGGACTTAAAAACATTTTAAAGTTTTCCTCTTGCACCATCATCAGGACCAAATTGTAATTTATCCAATACTTTATTTTATGACCAAACACATACAAAATTAAAGGCATTTCCATCAGCCTCACAGAGCCACTTACACAGCTGTAGACTCTTCTACTGGTCTTATTTCACGTTAAATAAAAATCATTTTTTGTGATGGTGATCGCCCAGGAACCTGCTGAAAGCTGGAATGTGTGATTGATGTTTTATGAATAGGTGCCATAAACTAAACCAAGATTTATAACTTTTGTTTGAAATATCTCACAGATTTATTGTTGATGTCTAATCTTTGTTGATAATTCTGTGGCTGCTACCAGAAAACCAAACCACACCTCACATAAAAATGTCAGCGATAATTTCAGGTATCTTTTGGCTCTACATCCACATACCACAACTAATCTCCCGCTCCCTTTCTCCTCTCCTCTCCCACAGCATAACAGCAACTACCAGGCACCTGCTACGCCCCAGCTGATCCCCGAGGGAGGCCCTTCCTCCACCTCTTGCCTGTCTGAGGAGAACCAGCAGCCCTCTCAGGCTCCCACCCAGCCACAGCCTCAGGGGGCCACCCAGGAACCAGGAAGCTACATGCTGACTCCCAATGCTCCTGTCCTCTACGGATCCTCCTACAGCCCCTTTGAGAAACCTCCTCCTTATGCCTGCTGAGCCCTCATACAAACATATGGGGGCACGATGGAGAAAGAACATATTGATCTGGTCAGACTTAATGTAGCACAAGACATTTCATATGTAACCTTGTGGACGGAAAACACTAAAATGAGATTCACAATTACTGATTTAAACGCTGTGTTTCATGTGTCTGATGGATTTGAACTGGAGCAAAACACAGTTTTATAGCTCTGTAGTGTGATTATATAGACATGATTAAGTTATTTCATGTGTATTTGGTAAAGGAAACATTCTTTGTTGCTTCCATGCCCAAAGTTAAATGAGAAGATTGAGAACAGTCTCGTAGGTAAATATGAAGTTACATAAGAATGCAAGTAAGCATATTTCCCAAAATATTCAGATGCGTACATATTATATATAAATATGTTTATAAGTTTGACAGCTCTTTCTGTTATGATTGGGTTACAGGTGTACTGTGTATTTTCTCACTATACTAACTACTGTACAAGCAAAAGGGCTTTCTTGAAATGTGAACTGGAGAGTAAATGATGCTGGTGTTGCTGTTACTTATGTTTGTGTGAATCATTTAATGCGCACTTTAAAGTTAATACACTGTACAGTATATACTATTAATAATGCATGTTAACTGCTGTGGGATGGGATTCTGTAGCTGCTGCTGTTGCTATGAAATACATTATGTACTAAAGACACACCTATGAAAAATTCATACATTTACTGACGCATACAAATACATGTGGAGTAAGGGCTTTATCTGAATCTCACATTTAAAGGAAGAGTTTGACATTTTTGGAAATGCACTTATTTGTTTCCCTGCCAAATTTCAGATGAGAAGATTGACATCACTCTCGCGTTAGCTTATTTTAGCATACAATCGAACCAAATCCACCTACTAGCACCTCTAAAGCTCACTAATTAGTAAAAAGGGTTAGAGTTAGGGTTAGTAAAAAGGGTTAGCGTTAGGGTTAGTAAAAAGGGTTAGGGTTAGAGTTAGGGTTAGGGTTAGTAAAAAGGGTTAGGGTTAATAAAAAGGGTTAGGGTTAGTAAAAATGGTTAGGGTTAGGGTTAGTAAAAATGGTTAGGGTTAGTAAAAAGGGTTAGGGTTAGTAAAAAGGGTTAGCGTTAGGGTTAGTAAAAAGGGTTAGGGTTAGAGTTAGGGTTAGGGTTAGTAAAAAGGGTTAGCGTTAGGGTTAGTAAAAAGGGTTAGCGTTAGGGTTAGTAAAAAGGGTTAGGGTTAGGGTTAGTAAAAAGGGTTAGCGTTAGGGTTAGTAAAAAGGGTTAGCGTTAGGGTTAGGGTTAGTAAAAAGGGTTAGGGTTAGTAAAAAGGGTTAGTAAAAAGGGTTAGGGTTAGTAAAAAGGGTTAGGGTTAGTAAAAAGGGTTAGGGTTAGGGTTAGTAAAAAGGGTTAGGGTTAGTAAAAAGGGTTAGGGTTAGGGTTAGTAAAAATGGTTAGGGTTAGTAAAAAGGGTTAGCGTTAGGGTTAGTAAAAATGGTCAGGGTTAGGGTTAGTGTTAGGGTTAGTAAAAAGGGTTAGGGTTAGGGTTAGTAAAAGGGTTAGGGTTAGTAAAAAAGTTAGGGTTAGTACTGACTTGTGAGTGGTATCAGTCTTAACATCTCTTGGCAAGAACAGAAATTTCCTAAAAATGCTTATCTTAACCTTTTAAATGTATTCATTTAAAATTATCACCAGATACCTTTATTATTAGTACAAACTGTTTTTGCTGTATTGTTTCACCCTGAAGCAAATCTGAATTCATAACCAATAAAACAAGTCTTGCTCAACTCAATGGGGTTATTACAATAAATATATTGTGAAGATTCTAAGTGAAGATTGAAAATTACTCCACAGACAGTTACTGAAGCAAAGGAGACCTGGTGACCATTAGGTGCCTTATGCTGCAGCATCTAGGGATCAAATACCACATGCTGCCAGGACTTGGAGCAGCAAAGATTCCCACTGCGGCTTAAGCTTTATAAGCTGGTATTTTTTAACCTGGGCCTTATTTTTCCATGTATGTAAAGGTGTAAATGATTGAAAAGGGACAAAAATCAGTGTCAGAGAGTGTCAAAGTACATCCACTACAGTACTTGTCAGATTAACATTGTAGTGTTTTACATTACAGTACAGTAAGTAGACCATGAGTTAATATTATAGATAATAACAACGTGTCACACATGTAGCAGGACATGAAAAGTTTATCTTTAACATAACCACACAGCATACAAATGCATGTTTTGAAAATACAATTTTACTCTATGATGTTCATACAACTGCTTTTATTTTTGTTTTTAAATAGGATTTTCACTGTTGAGGGAAGTTAAAACTCAAAAGGCAGACTTCTCTCAGCATTGTACACATACTGGCAGTTAAAGTGAAAAATAAAAACTAAAGAGAAGTTCAATATACAACACATGATTAAAAAAAAAAAAAAAAAAAAAAAAAACACATCAAGCTCTATATTCTGGCATTCATTCATCAGAAAACTAGAAAATGAAACATTACAGAGGGAAGTAAAATAACACTGGAGCCCTTTTGGCATTCTCAATCACAATGCTCCTCTGACATTCTTTGTTTTTTTGTGTGTGTGTTTTGATTTGCTCAGCACCTATGAAGTGAAATGAAAAACTGAGTCCCTACAGATTTACAGTACTGTCCTGGCTATTGCTCTCAGTATCCCAATTCCCATTTCAAGAAAATGGATTTGTCACTCAAGACTTTTTTTTTAGGAAGCAGATGAATTAAGAGACTCTGATAAGTGTTTCACTTTGGATCAACTTAAATGTGCAGAAAACATTGGTGAGCATAAGGTAGTGTTTGTTTTCTGTCTTCTATAAAGCATTGTACAGTCACATTATTTACATATTCAGTATTTTACAGCGCACTCTTTTTACTCTCAGTAGCTTGTGTGGTGCGATTGATGCAGTGCTCTCTCTCTCCTTCATGGAGTGGGCCCCTTCCTGTCTCCCTGTGCTTCTGTGACTAATCGATTAGCTCCTCATATTGTATATGGTGCAGGTATTCACTGTTAGTGGGTGACCTGAGGGAAAGAAGGGCCTTTTGTGACGATGTGTTAGATTGGAGGATATTGAGAATCAGGTGTTAGGCAGTCCTTTAACAGACTGTGATACTCCAAATGCACAGGTGGAAATGCATAGTGTATTAACTGCAATGAGTATATTTCAGCAAAAAGCCTTTTAGCTCTGTTTGTGTGTTACAGTACTGCACCTTTGTAAAATGGAAGGTTCACCTGTTTAGAGGGAAGCTGTTGAGAAGTTGGGGTTGACACCTTGTAAGTACACAGATTTTTAAGGGGTTGCAGGCAGACATGGAGGTTGCTTCAATCAAGAAATGGCTTTTTATCCGTTAGGGTCCATTTCTACCTGCAAATAATGTGCAAGGTTTTCGCAGAACACAAAGTTGTGCCTATTACCACGCCCATGCTGCGGTGAAGGAGGGGATTCAGCCTGCTCAGGCAAATAATATTGATTTAGTCCTCAGTCAACCCTTAAATCGTTATACACCATGAAGATCTGAGCACCTGTTTGCACATTTTCTTTCCTGATGTAGGTGGACTATTTATCTGGTCTCATTTTTCCCCATTTCGCCGGATTCTATATTAACACTTGATAATTCTAAGCTTTGTGAACGTGGCCCTTGTGGTGAACTGGATGTAAGCAACATGACCACAGCTCTATCAGCTGAGTTGTTGCAGTGAAGAGTCACCTGCCTACAAAGTTCCAGTCAGATCTGCATTTAAGCACAGGATGCCAGGTATAGTACGCTGACCCAGGACCAGCCATTTAACATAGATCCGGATATGTCTCTGTGTGTGTTCCTTGTGGGCTTAAGGCTATGATACATGGGCAGTGTTTCGAGGCAATGTTGTGCAGCATTTATTCCTACATCTTCTGCCTGGCATAGGGATGTCTGCCCATCATTGGACTAACTACTGATTTACAACACTGTGGAAAACCTTGGCCACACACCTCTAGGCAGCAGTGTCATCACAGTAAAAGGACAGGGTGATCCTGGCCAACGCCTCCACCTGCACCCACAATACCTGGTCTTTTCTTTTTCTTTTTTAAAAACACATTCCAATCTAATAACATTTCCCCACTGGTCAAAGCTTTTATAAATATATTGAACCCCATCCCCATTGCCTCAATCAGCTGCTTATGGATCAGTTTTGGCAGACTGGAAACACTGGTCACTGGTGAGTCCAGCAGGGGGCAGGGAGGTGAGCGGATGTCATTGTGTTTATGGATGGCCTGGTCCAAGTCCAGACTGTCCATTCACACTGGACTTCATACAGTTGGCTAGGGGCGCTTGACACCAGCGTGTGACACTCCAGAGGAAACATCATCTGTGGGGAAGAAATGACAGCATGTGAACCAAATAGCATGATGGATCGTAGGTGCCCTGATCAGACCTAACCACTTTAGTATGCAAAACAGTATTACTCAGTGCTGAATTTATCAGACTCAGCAAACACTTTAACCAACACTTGGATCTTTAACAACCACATGACTATTCATCATGGCATTGTTTAACAATTTGTGAAAAAACTCTTGTGTTTTTCTTTCCAGTTTGGGGAATGTTGGAGTTGTTTGGCCAAATTATTTACTCAGCCACAAGTCAGTAAACAAAGCCAGCCACTCATAAATGGTAAATGGTAGGAAATTTGCATAATATCCCCTTCTCGTCATCCACTGGGTGAGGTAATTTATTGCTGACACGGTCAGATGTTAGATGACTGCACACCAGCCGGGCACAGAGCAGAGGAAGCTGCACCAGAGCTTTAGAGACTGAGCAGAATAACATCCCCAAAATGTGCATATAAACATGTGCCTCACCCAGGAGGCCTCCCATGAAGGTGCTGGACTGAGACAGGAGGTTAGTAGGAACTTGCATCTTCACTGGGCCCAGACTGGCCATCGACCAGCAGGAGGGTTTGGCTCTGAGATCATCACCTGGATTTCATGACTCTCACCATCACACAGTGGAGCAGAGAGTTGCAACATGAAGCCGCCACAGATACCAGAACAAACTGAGGACAATAATACAAAAGGTCGTTTTTAAATCAAACGAGGGTAACAAACTGATTTCACGTAGATATACAGGTTTTAAAAGTGCTCAAGATCTCGCCATTCATCGATGCCGGGATGATAACTGGCCAGAGTGATGGAGAGAGGGACCTGTCCTGGTGAACCAGTGCAAACAGCACCGATAGCAGAAACTGACGAGGTCAACCGGACTTTAGAATTCTGTGATTCTGATGAGGATAAGAGGGAGAAAGAACAGTCATGAACTTCATCGGCTAAACAAGAACTGTTGACAAAAGTGTGTCGGCGATGGAAGCCAACTCACAGCCATCCAAACAAATTAAACATTGACAACTGCTTCAGGAAGAAGAATTTGGCCCAGTTATGCAAGACCTCAAATGCTGCATAACACACATGCACACACACTGTACCATAGCTGATGTTGAAAAGAGCCAAGCCTGTGCCGCAATATGCTCCAGGATCCTCTGTGCTGAAACACTGCATGTCATTGGACCGAATGGTTTCTTGTATGGAGGTGTCTCACCTGCCAGCCACCGCCACTCCTCTTCATACAGCCGCCCAGTCGGGGTTCACCTAAGCAAAATAAGCACAACCGCTGAGAAATGTGTAAACAACATCTCCTCGGGTTCATTGTTCAGGAAAACACACAAGCATCGAGCAATGAACACTCTGATTGACGAGGCCCTCTCTGAAAGGGACGCCCACCGTGAGGTTGAGTTCATGCATGCCTTTCTTCAGTGTAAACAGATCACCGCTCACCGCGATCTTCATGACGGCCTCCCCGTCAATCTTAATCACTAGACTCGCCCTGCTCCTCCATGTAGAGATCGGACAAGAAAATAAGATATTCGAAGCTTCAATCAGCTAATGAAGCTACTGCAGACAGTGTATTACTTTCTGTGACGACTCTGACAGAAACCGTCACCTTCCTCCACTGGCCGCCGCTGACGATGTGGGTCCAGTACTGGTGACCCTGCTGATTGTGTTGCATTTCAGCTGCAGTGCAGCTCCAGGCTTTCCCATGATGCATTGCAAGCACAATCCAAGAGCTGTTTAAATGACCTCCAGCGAAGAAGATCACCCTCGGGATCGAAGGTGCGTAGTCAATTCGCTGAAAAGCTATGAGGTGGGGAGCAGGTATGGAAGGGTATGAGCATGTGGCATGAATGTAAGTGAGTCAAATAACAAAGGGAAGAGGAAAAGAGAGATGAGTGATGAAACAAGAATTCTTTAGTTACCAAATAATTTTATCTGCTACCACTTGATGAAGTGGCTGCTAATAACAGAATTATTTTTAGACTATGTGCAGCAAAACAAGTTTACCTTTATGACCCTAACCAATGTATTATAAGGGTACACTTGACACTGATGGACTGTTCACCTTGCTCTATCACTGTACTACAAAAACAAAATGAAAAACAAAAAATAGAAACTGCTGAACTGAAACGGGATTTGCCTGAAGCAGTAGCAAGTAGGTAAAAAAAGTCCCATAAAAAGTTATGCAGAAGCTTGTTGCTTGTAAAAAGTGAATTTATTTTGACCTTCATCATACATTTTCAAAGTCAACAAACATGCAGATGGGCTTCTGAGAATGTGTTTCAAGTTCAGTGTTTTCCTCCCACTGGGATGATTTGTTGCCAGAGTATACTTCAACCTTCCAAACAAGTAAGACTGTTAATTAAATAAAAATATGTACACTATTCGGCCAACTCTGCCGATCTTTAAGTTAAATTAAGGTTCACTGTCTTTCACCAGTGAAACAATGGTATAATGTAGAGGAGGTACGTACATTTGTCAGAGACAACTGTTGAAAGAGAGCTGAGCATCAAAGACAAAGCAACATATATCTTCTCACCCAGTCTGAACTTTCCCGCGGAAACGCAAGAGTCCCACCACTGGCACACCACTAAACATGCGTCCCAGGAAGAGAACGAGAGTTCCTCTTCAGAGACGGTGACAAGTAGGGAGTTATTGGCTGAGGGAGAAAAACAGACAAACAACAAACCTGGGAGAGATAACTATGTTGCCACCTCATGAGAACTAATACAGTATACAACTGCAAGTAGACTGGACTGGAGGGTTTAAATATATGTTGTATATCAGGAAGAACACAATTTAATACCTGTTTGATGTACCTACTGGTATGAACTAGAATGATTCATTATTATGTCACCTTTTCAGTACTTCTCAGCAACATATTATAATAATTATTAGTCATATGGTCAATTAAATCAAAGGACCTGGACCCAGACTACCAAAAGAAATAATAGATGGATTAGGTGATAAAAATCATTCATTAACACAAGTTTTCACCACAATTGACCCGCTCATCATGACGACAAGGCTTGAGCTACTGTACAGTAGTAGAAACAGTGTGTTTGTAAAGATTTTTCAAGAACCAGAGATATCCTGTCCAAAATGACGAACAGACCATGAAAGTTGTTTAGTTCACATTTTACAACAGCAGCAGACGGTGAACTGGAAACAGCTGGTTAACATGTGACAGTTGATGTATTTCACCAGCCCTGGAGGTCCCGGGCCCAGCTTCATGTCTCTGACGACCGGCCACAGAAGCAACGGAAACCCCTGAGTGTTCAGACACCCTTCTGCACAAACACCAGACACTCATTCACATCTGACAGAGCAAATAGAACAGGTTGAGGAATTAGCAGAAGGAGATGAAAGATGACAGGGTATAAAGGGTTACAAAGAAGCAGATGTTCATGTAACTTATCAAAGTCATATCAGTGGTGGAATTAGTCAAAACATGAACTTTGAAGGATCAAAACATCAGTTCCTCAAGAATGTATGAAAAAAAAAACATCTGATTTCTTCCTGTCAACACATCAGGGAATGCAAACAACACTCGAGGCCGAGTGGCTTTTGACGCTGACTGGGCCAGCTTCCGCTTCCATATATAACTCCACATGGCCATGAGGAGGTTGGTGGTAATAATGTTAATTCTCTGAGGAGTTACACTGAGTGTTATGAAAAGTCTGGTTTCACGGAAGAACAAACAGTGATTAATGACTTAGATTTAAGTTTTTCCCATGTTGTTGCCAACAGATCTGATTTTATCTTACTGTGTTTATCTTATTAAATAACAAAACAACATTTTTATTGGCTTTACCACTGAAAACCTGCCATCCTTGTGTATTTAAGTGTCTGTTGAATATTAAAGATAACCTGGTTTGACATATATACAATCAGATTTTTTATATTTTGAGCTATTAATTACAGTCATTGAGCTTGTAGGCTGCTATGAGGATTTTGTAATGTGTTGCGATAGCGGGTCAGGTTATTGAATGTGTAAAGCATGATTTGTGTGTTTAAGATGACAACACCTCTCTGCCCCCAAACCCATGGCATGTCTTCATTGTAGTTCTGGCCACAGCAATCAGCTTCCTTCTGTTTTGGCAATAACATAACACAGCAAACAACGGTGAATAACAAGGTCAGTCTGTGTATTTTATCATGAAATAATCTTTTCTAAAGGAATGGAGACAGACTGAACATCAGAGGACAGTGACCTGTTACCACTTATACCTAATGTCCTTCGATTCCTTTCCTGACCCCACAACACAGCTGCAATATGTCCTGCTGAGGCTGAAGCCCCAGTCACCATTAAACTATGTGTGTGTCTGTATCTCTTTATGGCTGTGTGTGTATGTATACACTCACCAACACAGCTCTTGGTTTCATTGTCAGACGTAGCCAGTATCACACAAGCAGCCTAGCTGCCGCCCTTATTCTCACATCGTGCTGTTCCACACACACCCGCGCCCCCACTCATTCACATCTGAAAGACAAAAATGGTCAGCTGACATCAAAGACTGGTGGGAATTCATCATCATAGAGAAGACCAGCCCACAGCTGGAAGGACATGATCTGAGGAGGTTTGCTCATTAGACACCACAGCCACTTAGAACTGATCTATCGGAGAAGTGGGAATAAAACCAGCCACCAGGTGATGCTGGTAATTCTGGTCCTGGTTAATTAACCACTTGAATCACAATTACACCAATACTAAATTTACCCCAAAACGGCTTTTTAAAATCAGATCAAGAGGCTGATTGTTCCACACAGTTTTTCCAATATTCTGCAGTATATAAACACATACAGTACCTGCTTGCTCCAGCACTTGGCTGAACCTATGTCAGTTCAGACTGAAATAACATTTACACTGAAGACATGAGGTTTCAAAGGCTGTACCAGGAGCTGTGAAATTTCAAATGTCTTCCTCTAATTTTATGCACATTTCCTCTTATTTGTGGAACTTTAAAATAAACTATGGTGTTTGCACAGTATGTGTTTGTGATGTTTTTTGCCTCATTTATTAGGAAACAAATGTATTCTTTATGGTCTTTACAATGGATAATTATGTCACAAGACAGAACAACACTGCTAACTGATTACTACAGAGACCTCAACCACAAAACCTCTCACATTCAAAAAACTTTTTGTAAACTCATTAAATATTATTCCAGTTTGAAGTGGATTCAATGTAGACTGAGTCAATAGTCACTCTTTATAACAGTCTAAACACTGTTATATGCAGTCACAGTATTGACATGAGTACAGTTGTTGGACAATGCATCTGTGATTTGTGGCTTACCATTACACATCTGGCGCCCTACCAACATGTAGTTTTGGTGACAGGAGCAGCGGTAATCGCCCATAGTGTTGTTGCACCATGATCACACCCTCCGTTTCTCTTGCTGGACTCATCGACATCTGCAAACAGGATGGTAGTACAGTCAACATGAGCGCAGGAAAAACATCATCATGGGCTGTGTACAGCATTAGGTTGTTAGCCTGTGTTAAGACTTCCCATAGTGCTTCATATTAGTTGTATTTAACGTAACACCAGAAAGTTAAATTGCGGTTTCTTGGAATAGGAGCTTACGGTGTGAACTGGGTCAGTTTGATATAGTTTGAAAAGCTCACTTAAATATCCTTTGAATTTGTACTTTGTTAAACGCCTTACAAATAACTGACACACTATGTCATTGTGGCTGAGTGTTGCAGTTGAGTGTTTAGGAGGAGGCGGTCGTCAAGTGGAAAAGGCCTTGCACTAAGTCAAACTGAATCTGTTTCTTTGGTTTCTAGTAAGGTGGCAGGACGAGTCACAGTGAAATGTGTGGAATGATGGTTGTGCCATAAATCAGAGAAACATGTTTCTCTCCTCACAGTGTGTGTGTGTATAAATTATTCCAGTTCTGCTTATACACTTAATATTTGTTAAACTTCCTCTCTAAAAGTGGAATCCTTGCTCTTACTTTCACTTTTTTCCAGTGGAAATGCAGCCTCCACATATCTATACACAGTAACAAGCTTGACCTCTAAAGAGACTTCTGTGATTCCTGCTAGGACTCCTGCGACTGCAGTTCCCGCATTACGCAGCTCATATTGACCTGGACACTCCACACACATCACACAACAGCAGCAGCAGCAGTTGGATACAAAATGCATGTCAACAACTGTTGCAATTGTAAGAGATAAAGTAAAACAAAAAATAATTTTGCAAGGTCGGTTAATTCCAGCTGACATGATGCAAGATGAGAAACACTGACAAAACAAAAATTATCTGACAACATGGGACTAATAAAAGTGATGCAGAGCTGTAGATCTTTCCATCACTGGATGGGACAGGGGCTGGCTGTCAGAAACTAAGGTCACAGTGATGACATCTGTCCAGAGACTCAGGATGTGACACTAAATGGTGCAAAATTCAACCCTGCTGAGCTCTAGCACACGGTGTCCAAACATAGCACGCCTTCTCACTTTCCACAATGATGACAGTACCTTTCTCACACCTGGCTCCTGTCCAGCCTGCAAAACAGTGACACAGGAAGTCGCCCTTTTTGTCCTCGCAGCGCACCGTACCTCTGGCATTACAGGGAGAGGGGGAGCACTGGTCTGGAATATCTTCGAGCGTGAGAAAAACAGAGACAGACAGGAGCAGAGAATAAAGTGTTATGGAGTCTGTACAAGTCGGATGTAGTCAGTGAGTGTAACTGTATAGTGATACCAGACACAGGAAGGGCATCTCTTATGTTCTGCATATCAGGAGTTCAATATAAATAGCTCACTGCTGGCTGCTTTCTCCGGCCGGAGATGCCCTAATTCGGTCCTTCCCAGCATACCTGTCCTCTAGCTCTCAAGAAACAAGATCAAATGGATATTTGGATTACATTCAACAATCTGTTCATTTCTGTTTGTCCTGTTTTTCTATTAAATATTTTCACTTGAGCCCTCTCTTTGACTCCAAGCTAGTGTAAGTGAGCATGTGTAAATCTTTTCTCTCCCACTATAGTTTCCTTTTCCTAGCAGAGGACTTGGAGTGCTCGACAAGTCTGGGCATGTTAGCTGGAGTTCAGAGAGACAGAAAAGGACAGTGCCTGGGGAAAATGAGGGGAGCAAGAGAAAGAGATAAGTTAACATATGAAGCACAAAGGTGAAACTCTAAAATCAAGCCATTTTTCTTTGGATGATAATGGCACAATACCATACTACAAGTCAAAGGATGCGCTTATGTAAAGCAGAGTCACCATGACACTAAATCTAAACTACATGTGGGCTCTAGATTAGGATCAGGAACAAGCTCCAGATGTGTAAAGCTGAATTAGTTACATTTTATGCCTGTGGATACCAACAAATAAATGGATATCACTCCATGTCAACTAGAAAGCTTAAAAAGATACCGAATGGACCATTAACAGTATGAATGAAGACATTTAAACATCAAATTAACGTGATGTCTCCCAGCTTAAGGATGAGCCCAGTAATTGTCACATTCATTACCAGCACTTGAAAGAGAGCTGACTGTAAATTCTCAGAAAACTACAGCTGAAAAACATTTAGGTTGCATCATTGGGTTGTATTTTCACAATGTATGAGTCATTGTATTATATCATAGTAATTACCTTCGCAAAACCTGAATGGCACACTTACTTATATTTATTTAGTGCATTTCAGCAATTTAAAGTCGTTTTAATTGAACTGTGTCGATTACTTGTAAAGTTTGACCAGTCATCTCACTTTTTGTAATTGTATTTGTAAAAACATGATGATTAAATGGACTTTTGTGTTTACAAAAAGTTTAGTTAGTAATCTAAGGAGGATTCAGCTGCTTTAAAAAAATGAGGTAAAACTGTTTGCTTTAAAATGAAACAATTAATCGTCAACTGATGTTGATTAAACTAGTTAGTGATATACTGGGGTCCATCCTAGAGCAGGAGTAACTGCAGGAGCCTCACTTGTTTCCTCTACTTTAAAAATCTAAGAGGTCCTCGCATTTGCGCACATCAAAAATTTAATTTCATTTAATAAAGTATACACTGGGGCTTCCAAACAACTGGCTTGGATAACTCCTTGAAAGTTTATAGAGCAGCAACAATTTATGTCACATACAGTAAATTTTAGAGAACTGGAAAACGTGTTTTAATGATTCAATTTTTCTGCAGAGCAATTCAGAAAACACTTGAGTCTGCAAACTGCAGAAAAAGGGAACAGAAGCAGGAAAGGTGGAGAATAAACTTGCCTGTTGTGCTTATAATGAAGTCAACTTATTTCCATATAATGTGTCTGGTAATATTATATAAATGGAATTAGGGGTGGTTAACTTTGACATTGGGTATACCACTCCACCAGTAGACTGCACTGAGGCAGGGGACAGATGGGCAGAGATTTGCAGCAAGAGAGAGAGATAGAGAGATAGAGGTGGTAAGAGAGAGAGAGAGAGATGGTGGGGCTGACAGACAGATAAAAGGAGAAGGAAAAGAACCGGGGTGTCTTTAAGTGCTGATGCTGCAGCTGAGTCATGGAACCCCCACCCTCCCTCCACCTCACCCCCGAGGTTTCTCAACCAATAGCAGTGAAGCCGGCTGGTCCGGGGTCTCTTGTATCCTGATGCAGCAGAAATCCTGTGCCCCACTCGTCAGACTTTTTTTTTCACGTCACTCCTCCACCGAGGCCAGCTCACGCATGAGCTGCTGCAGCCACCCAGAGAGAGAGAGAGAGGAGTGAGGTGTGTGATTCACTGAAGGGTAAAGTTACTTCATTCACCAATGTGCAACATCACTGTGCTGCAATGTTACTCATAGGTACCTGGGCTCACGACTTATAGGACACTCCAGGCTACTTCAAAGTCACAGTCAGAGGGTGTCACGCTGCAAAGCCAACTGGAGTTATATAGAATTTCGGTGATTCATCATCTTTCCTTCTTTTTCCTTAGAGAGCAGGCCTGGAGTGTGACAGTGATGCAGAGCAGTGATACTGCAGTGCAGCCCAGCCCCCACACTACAACTAGGCAACTGTCTCTGGATGTAGTAATCCTTGCACAGTGAAAAGACAGAGAGAAGATGAAAGGGAAGTGTAAGAAAAAGGGCAAGCTTAAAGAATCTATCAAGTCCTACAACTCGTTTCTCCCAACGTGAAGTTGACAGACAGACCTAAAGGGGATAAAACCTACCGTGGACACATCGCACCAGGATCCTGTCTCTTCTTTTCAGAGTCTCCAAACTTGTCCACACAGGCTATTAGAAAAGAAACAGAAGTGAAATTAGAATGAAGATTAAACATATAATCAGAAAAGCTGGCTTTTATGGCAGAGATGAAGGGTTTGTCAGAATGATAACTTACCAAATACTTGGGATGAAGTAGTCCTAAATCAGGGAGAGGAGAGGATAGTTACGAGGGCGTATAGACAAAAATTCAAACAGAACATTATAATCTAAACAGATGCTCAATTAGCGTGTGGGTGGGGGGTGTCTGTTAATGCTTGACATAATTCAATGGTCGCTTTTATACCTGATCTCTGTGCTCATACTCATGGCAGTGAAAAGCAAATCAAACAATCATGACTTTTGACTGTGGCAGCGTCCATATGTGTGTGTTACACCAAGAGATTATAGCATGATTACCTGTAATCTGTAGTGTGCGAGCTCTGTCTAATGGTGTGCCTCGCCAGGGGCCTGAGTAACCCCTCTTCACATTTCTGACAGTTGTAGCATCCCTCCCCTCCTGGCTGCAGTATTCCTCCACATGTAGGTCAAAATTTGGGGAGACACCGATGGAAAGACTGGCTCTGGAGGCACAGAGACTTGAGGAGATCTTGTGCTGCAGTAGGAGCCAGATGCAGCATGCTCTCAGGTGAAAAATGTACTGTAAGAATGAGTAATCAGACGAAAAGTTTACAAAGCCAGGCACCCGTTATATCTAATTATAGCTCGATTATAACCCTGATTTGATGGGATTACTGATTTGTATGTCAGTCACACTTAATTAAGTCATAGGGCAAGTTTTGATGATTAGGTAAAACTTGTGCCCAGCATATGACTCAGCCGGGTGACGCTTTTGTATTGATCACCTTCAGATGAGAGAAACTTGGGGGTGATGGCTTTGCTGCTAAGGATGATCATTGAGTATCCAGGAGCAATTTAAAGTCTCTCTCTCTGCAGAGCCAGAAAGCTGCAGCAGAAGAAAATGCAGTCAGAGATGGGCTCTTCACACGAATAATGCAGCTATGTGAATGAGACTGCAGCTTTCTGTCACGACACGAAGAAAAACCACAGGCACGTTAAGAACTGGTTCTGCTGGTGACGCAAGGCCCAGCTGATTCAAACTCAGCTGGGAACAGGGACTTCACCTAACTTTACCTTTCCTCAGAACCCAGCCTGCTTCGCTAATCCTCCCCTCCCTCAGCTTCCATGTCTCCCCACTGCTAATCTTTTACTTAATAATTTCTGAGTCATCAATTGCCTCATTCACCCTCACCGCTACAATTCACAATGTCAAAACTTAAAGAACTTAAACTGTCATTAAAAGTTAGCGAGCATCACCAGCGCTATGCTAACAAACACTCCCTCCATGTACCGTTAAAAGCTTCATCTGAGTCTCTGACTCATAAATCAAACACTTAAACTGACAAAACAAGAAAATTCACCAATGTTAGATGAACTTGTTGCTGATATTTCTGGACACCCCGTGAGATTTTAAAAAGGATTTGCTACGAGCCTGCACCATAACTTTCATTGAGTAACAAACACACACACACCCGGCTATTAGATGTCTGTTAAAGACTTAAAAGTCTGCGCCTCAGCCAGTGAATGAATAAACCTCTTGGCCCAATAGCCTATGTTCCACGTTTTCTGGACATCAGGCGGTTTATATCTCCTCGTGAGCTGGTTTATTCAGCACATGTAGTAATATATTCAATAGGCTTATGTATTCACATGGATGGAAAGGCTGATCTGAGCGCTTGTGATTGCAGAATGGAACCAATCTGGCAATGTTCCTGAGCACACAGTTGCGGGATTTTGTTTGTTGGTAAACGTAAAACAGCATGTACACCAATTATTGAGTAATGTGCATTAGTGTTGGATGAACACACTTCATGCACAGTAACTGCTAATCAGCTCCCAAAGAGACCAATTGAATCAGAGAGTTTGTTTGCATAAACTAGAGAGGGCAATGTAGACACACACAACGATTCAGACGATGAGAGTGAGAGATGGATAAAGATACCCAGGTGTTTCCCATTTGGCAGGAACTTGGAGCCAAGTAGCTCTCCACCAGCAGACGGGGCCAATTTTATGAAATCAAAGACACAACTGACTGACTGTAAAGTGACTAGGTACAGTCTAGAACAGCAGAGTCTTCACTGATATTGTATTTCACAAACTAAAGCTTAGTCACACTGACCAATGTCCGTCACAGTAACAAAACAAAGGAGACAACATGCCAAGTCCTTGACATGGGAATATTATGTGCACCGATTGTTGTCAGCGCTCTGGACTTATTGGAGCATGAACACCAGCAGCCCAGACAATGAATCATTAGTCACATTACAGTCATCAATTTGCAGTCAATATGAACATGATGCAAACAACCGACCTTGCAGCCTTATGGTAAATGACAAATAATGGGTGGCAAAAGTTGCACTGCACAATCTAATAATGATAATGATGTTTTATTATCTGAAAACATAATTTTTGGTACTGCATTTCAGGAGAGGAAGCCTGGCACATGTTGTGTGTTTTTGAGGGGAGCTGACACAGCATGTATTGTATGGGTGCTGCAAGTAACTTCTGCTGATTACACCTTTCACAGTCTCCGGTCGTTTTCAAACACTTCTCTGGCCTCCTCTTTGAGCACCTCTCCTCCACACTCCCTCCATGTCCCTGCTTCGTCTCCCTCAAAACCTGGTTAGCTCTCCCGTGTCTGCTCAGAAACTGGTTCGCCTCTTGAGGAGACAATGAAACTAAAAAAGAAAAAGACAGAGAATGCACTGAGTTAATTAACCTAGAAGGTGCAAGAGAAGGTCAAACAACGCAGGAGTTAAGCAAATATGTGGCTCCCAAAACGAAAACACTGAGGAGAGGTTGCGAAATATCAACCGTTAAATGATGTTAATAAATCATCATCAGCCACAACACAAATGTCAAGGGGACTTAGCGAGCTAGCTAGCCACCTAGCATGTAATTGTTTACTTACTGCTGTCGGACCAGCGGAGACTAGAAGGATTAGCAGCAGGGCTGCTGATGAAAGGGACTTTGTCGGGGTCAGCCGCATTATTTAACCGCTGTGTCTGCGCCAAGCTTGAGAAACCTTTCTGTCCCAGGTCTCTACTGTCTCCCCTCACGAGTCTCTCGTATCTCCCCTGTCTCTCAATGTCGTACCGTTGTTCGCACCGAGCCGAGGCTAACGTTAGCCGCGAAACACCGCAGGTATTCAGGTACTTCCTGACCGTTGGCCGTTTAACGTTTTTGATGTTGTTAACCACTGCACTGCTGCGAGCGTTGCGAAGCTAAACGGTCGTGTGCTTCTCCCGCATAACGTTCATATCACACGGGCAAGTTGAGCGACCGTCCTCTTTTTTTTCTGCGGTTCAGCTCGTCCCCATTGCGGTCTGTACTTTATTTTCTGACCCTCCTCTTTCTCGCTGTGTTTAGCCCTCTCTCTGGCCGGGACTGGACCCCAGTCTGGTGGAGAAAGACTGCACGCCTCTACTGCCTGCTTCAGGAGGGGGAGTAGCCCAGAGAAGTGTAGGCAGGAGTTTCTACGATGCAGCTTTCAAGCACAATCTCTCTCTCCCACGGCCGCATTAACTTCAAAGGGGGCCCTGGGGCAAGAAGAAGTTGTTAGCCCCTGTCATACATGACAGTTTTATTATTCCCCGAAGACACCCAGAAACCAACCAGTGATCTAGAGCTGTATCACCGAAGTGGTGACAGTAAATGAATTGTTTAAGCTGGTTTTTTAAGAACAAAAACACCAAACATCTACTGGTCCCGCTTCTCAAAATGTGAATATTAGCTATGTCTCAGTTTTCTATGATCATAAATCTAACATTTTGAGGGTTTGACTGTTGGTCAGACAGAATCACCAATTTGAATAATTAGAGCTTCAGAGAATGATAATGGGTATCACATTTTCTGAATTATTTAAGCATTGAAGAATTTATTTTGTTAGAAAACCCATTTTGCCTTAGAAGTTTTCTGTGTGTTAATTACTCAACACAGAAAAAGGACAGCAGTTTAATATGACACAATTTTTTAATTAGACAACCACTGTCATTGTTGGATTTCAATGAACCTTAAGGTTTGCCTGTTTTGCCCACTCTTGAATAATCCAGCTGTGCCTCTTCCTTTATTCCCAAAAACAACAAAACCAATAAGTTTCTGATTTTGTTGTTTTCCTTAAAAAAAATGTATTTCTTGGTCTGTATTATGTTAGCCACTGCAGATACAGGGGCAGTGGTGGCAAGTAACCTTACTCAAGTTCTCACTTAAGTGCAATAATAATAATATTCTTTTTTTCTTGAATAAAATTTGAATGCAGGATTTTTTCATTGTAGTATCATCACTTTTACTTTAAGGAGTGATTCTTCCTTGACCTCAGTGGCACAATCAGAGCAAAGAGTTACATCATCTCCAAACGTTGTCATTTTATTTTTTCTTTTCTGTTTTTGTTCTGAAACTCAGGAGAAGCAAAACAGAAAGAAAAATCAGGAGTTCAGCCCATATCGTTCTCATTACGCCACAGTGTGTCACGTGTTGAGCTGCTTGGTTTTATCACAGACAAGGTAAAGATAGTTTTGTTCCTCATTACATAGTGAAAAATCAAGAGAAATCTTAAATTAGCACAATAAAGATACTGTGATATACCTGAAAGGTTAAAGCAGTATAATTATTTAAAATAAAAGTTTAATGTTACTGTGAATGTCTTCTACAAAACAACATAAATTATGTGGACCCCTAAGTATGTAACTGACTGATTCATGAACATTATTCACTAAATTGAGGATATTACAAACAAATCACAGTATTACAGATCTCCTCAAAATTCATGGTTTCAGTTCAAGCTTTTCCAATATGTTATGTGTATTAGAGGCGTTAAAATTGTCTTTATTTCAAGTAAGAAGGCAGAAGATCAAATTAAGGTTGGTTTGATAGTTTTATTTTTACAAACATAAAACAAACACTGAACAACTAAATTTAAGTTATATATTAAAGATGGCTTGTTTGAGTATACAAGATGAATTCTGAACAGAGAACCCTAGCGATGGGAACAGAACACAAGAACAATGAAGCTGTAAAAAGTCTTGGTGGGACCAGCCATAATCAGAGAGCGTTATCTGGCGACAACCGTGGTGGGATCTAGGAACAATAACATGATAAACCATGTTTTAATGTTACTAAACCACTTCAGGAAGGCAGAGCCCAATAAAGCGATGGTGATTCAATCAAGAAGAAAAGAAAATTGGATCGAAGTCTGAGGCTCAGCTTTCTCCTCTGTGGTTTTCATTGCCACAGCTAACCACCACAATTTCAGTTGGACGCCTGCTCCACTTATGCCAGGAGTTGAGGAGAATTTAGAGACAAATTACGATTCAACAGCAGGGAAAAGATGCAGGTGGTCTCATTACTGGTCAACTTCTTTTGACCATTTGTTGGATGTTTCTCACACAAACATAACCATCTCTGCTCAACACATGGTCTGTGTGCTACAGAGCTCAGCTCTTTTCAAAGTTTCTTGGAAAGAATTTAATTAATTGCAACAAACTGTTACAACTACGTCATCCAGCCATCCAGTTTGACTAACTACAAGCCAGCTTTGTTGTGCCCTGCTAAAAAAAAAAAAAAAATTAAAAAAGAAAGAAAAACCCAACAACCCCCCAAAAACTAAACAAAATACCCCAGACAGGACCAATAATACTATATGGATGAAAGGCACAAGACAACGCTATATTGAACCCATCAGAGAAAGCTTTCCATAAAATGACTATAACCTGTCTATTTCTATCTCCTCCTTCTTGTCACCTCTCTTTCTCATCCTCCTCCCTCCCATCTAATCTCCTATATATCTCTTTCCAAAATATCTCAAGAAGCGGTTACTGTGGGACACTGCCAATCTGAGGGCAGTTTAATGTGATGCCGCTAGTTAATTGCTGTCACTTTTTTCTGCAGATGTGATTCATCACGGTGGCTTTCGGGGCAGAGAGGAGGACAGGCTGGGCCTTAATGTTGTTATGTTTGCTGGAGAGCTCTGTCACAAACCAGCTGCTGACCGTTGATAGATGTCCGCGCAGCCGTGGTAAAACGCTGTCACAGGGGTGGCAGTGTAACGACATTGTCTTGCTGAGAGAGGTTGCAGGATTGTCAGTGAGATCGACAATACGAGAGCTGGTGGTAAATTCTAGCTCTTTTAAACCAAAAACTAGCTGGAGACAAACAAACTTTGTAACTTTGTAACTCAAATGAAATTTTGGCCCTCACCAGACAGACAATCCTTACTGAATTCATTTATTTAGGTCACATATTCAACAACAAATCTGAGTGTTGTTTGTTCAAAGGGAGGTAAAAGTCAATACAGGACCAAGTCTTTAGCAATGCTAGCAACATGGCCCTAAGGATTACATGTCTGTTGTGGATTACTAATTTTTGGTCGAGACCGAAGTATCTTCGACAACTAGTGGATGGATTACAGGAACTTCTGCACAGACATTCATGTCCTTAAGTTTTATTGCAGCGCCACTGGCCCCGGTCAAAAATTAAACTGTCCAATACCTTGATTTCTGACCACAAACCCGCAAAAAACTAATGACCATTTTCTGAGCTGTACTTTTGTGTTTAGCGCTAATTCCAAATGCTAGCATTTTTGAACCAAGATGTGACAATGGTACACTATGCCTGCATGTTAACATTGTCACAGTGAGGTTGACCATTTAGTTACAGCTTCTCAGAGTCACCCAGTATATTTGTAGACTCTCACTAGAAGTGAACAATCATGCAATATCGCCATTTCATCGCAATGGCATGTTAATCCTCCCGTTGCTGATCATTAGCTAACATTGTCTAGATAGGTACGTTCACATTCTCCACAATTTCCTGTGTTAGAGGAGGAGGGAGCACTTTTTCCTGTTTAGAATCTGTGATGTGTTTTGCTTGTCCTATAGAAAATTACTTGTTGTGAACTTCATATCATGTTGCGCTTGCTTTCAGTCATCTTTTCTGTTAGGGTGCGAAGACAGTGATCACTTTGTTGCCACCTCAACTGTTTTAGCTGTGAGATGGTTTTATAACAGGTGGATAGCAGCAGCTTGTGGTAACAAACCTGTAAATCTACTTTCACTGCAGTAGATTCAGAGAGCAGCTCTGCAGTTTTGCTCTTAGAGCATAAACCACGAGGATACTTCTTATTAATGTTTCCTTTATCCGTATAAGGAAATCTCTGAGAAATCTCTCACATATTGGCTACATTGACTTATTTGGTGATCATAAGTAGCTAACACATTTTGCTCAAAGTTATCTTCAAAGTTTTTACTTTTGTGCTCAGTTACTTGTAGTTGCTACGAATCCAACCTGGTATCCCACCAATATGTACTGACGGGGCTCTGCATGGTGGTGTGTTGAGGCGTTCCAGTGCCTCTGCAGGCATCAGACGCTATGTAGGTAACGGGAGGAGTTGGCTGAGATCTGGATTTCCTGGGAGTGACATTCGCCGCAAAGGCCAGCCGCTCAGGGAAACACAGCATCAGTGTGTCCAGTCTTGCCAATGGAGACTATCCAAGAACACTGTAAATTCTGGAGGAACAAAAATCGCAAATTTAATCACATGATTTGTGCTTGTAAACATGGAAGACATACAGAGATACTGAGCTTAATTCCAAACTCACAGCTTCTTCTTCCCCTTTACCACAGCAACCGACAGTGACTGTTTTGTTGTAGACAACAGCAAAGAGGACTCCAGTGCTGTTGGACGGACGATATTCATCTTTAAATCCACATTCCAGCTCCCCAGAGTCACCTAGTTAAACAATATACATCCATAATAGGCAAACACAAATATTTCCTTTTGTCAGGTTGGAAATTTAGGAACTTTGTCAAGCTACCTGAACTTAAGGATCTCGTGGTTCTGGTTCCTCAACTCTTGCAAGCATCTTTAAATATCTACTAAATCACATGGTTGCAACTCTTGACCATGGTCAAAACTACATTGGTCCTGCAGCACTTTGCTGTGGCTGCTTAATGCTCTTAAGTAGTTAGGATGGACTGAGTGCAGATACCAAATTTTCCCCATAGAGATTAATAAAGCATAACTTAACTACTCACTGTAGTCAATGTTGAAGTGTGCCAGTCCTTCTCAGTGAAGAAAGATCCCTCGCTCCACGTAGACACAAAGCAATGTTTACTTCTCTTTTCCTGAATGACCTCCTTTACCCCAGATGCCCTGATTCATTAAGTTCCAGCCCCGGATGCAGCCATCCAGTCGAGGGGTTGATCTGACAGATGGACGGAACACAGCTGTATGGATTTCTGTCTTAAGTGCAGTGTGTTAGTCAATCAGTGTAAATTCCTAACACATTTGCTTCTATTCATTTTTAACTCCCGGTGAGGTGGATTAAAGAATCCACTGTCTGTTGGGTGTGTGCAGGCTATTACTTGATCAGTCTTTACAGGTTTACGACGTTAAAAGTGGTTGGGCAGGCTGCTAGCCGATGTAGACCTTTGGTCTCCAGTTTGCCGGCTGACAAGTGCACTCTGGCTGATGCTCATCACAGCTTCCTCGGTTGGGATCTTCACACTGATGCTGCTTCAGTTCATCCACAGAGATCTGCATGTTACACATGATACTTAATAACCCTTGGGAGTACAACATGTCCACTTCTTAGTAAACTGTTAATCAGTTAGCACTTACTACTACGCCCAATCGTATGGGAGCAAGCTGAGCACATGAGGTGAATAACTGACCACAGCTCTTTCTCACCACGTGCCACTGCCCATCATTGCGGCTTTTTCCTCCGCTTGGTGACTTTGAATGTGCTGATTTTGAATTGGACCTCACGCGCCACCCTCAGCCCCAACATGAACCACGTAGTCCTGTGAAGACTCAGCATACAGAACAACCTCTGGTCAAATGTACGGAAGTCAAACTCTGCTGCAAACGACAAAGACAGGAGGCACATATATAGTTCACACTATGAACACAAATGCTTTTGCATGTCTTCACTAAAAAATAATATAATCATCATGCCACTAAAATTCAGGTAATGTAATGGGTTTTCCCCATCAGTATCATTTCATCTATGTAAGTATAGTATGAAAGGAACTTAGAGGCTCAAACTTGCTTGGGACGCTTTAATGCAACAAAGGCCTACTTTAAATATATAATCAAATGCTGCATTACCAGAAATTATACTATAATGAATCTATGTTCGCATGCATGATGAACATCACTTTGTGTTCTGGCAGATGAAACGCAGATGGGATGGCGGTGTAGGCCTGCAAACTGCTCCCCAGGTAGCATTCCATATGTTTGTGGTCGACAGGTCCATTGACAAACAGGGATTCTCTCTACAGTATCGCTCATCCTTGGCCAAACGAAGACCCTCACGACCATTGCAGTAGCATGCGAAGGCCCAGTTTATACAAGCACGTCAGACATGTTCAATCCCGCATCATTCACATCTGCAACAAGGAGAAGAAGACGCAGGTAGTGATCTGTTGTAGCTGTTTGATGAAAAGCAGTGATTAATATGAATATGATTTAATACAAGTGAGTACCATAAGTGGGATTTTAATATACATAATATATATAAATCTATTCTAACGTCATCAGGTGCAATAGTAAAGTGGAGTCTCACCATCGCAGGTTTTGAGGTGTGGAAGAGACGAACTTCAGGGACACTGGCACTATGTCGCCAGGCATGTTGACACATTTAATGGTTCTGCACAGATACTGGATACAGCAGGCATTCATTGATATCTGGAACAGTAAAATCAAAAGAGATTGTGAGAATTTATATCATGAATGGTCCGTATTGTACCTTAAAAGGAAAATAAAACATTTTTAGCATGGACATCTCTAGTTTAATATCGTCAGTCCAAGAAAATTAGCAACGGACTTGTAGGTGGGGAGTGTGTAATTTCTTGATTTTCCTACATTTTATGGACCAAGAAATTGATCATTTAATTTAAATACACTAATGGTATTGGTGGGAAAAGAATTATTAATTGCAAAGTTAATTTGAACTCTCTGGCAAAAACAGTAAAGGTGTTTGCTTGCAACTCTGAGAAATGTTACTCAACACACGTATAATTTGATTTATATTGACAAGCCATGCTCAAAACCATCTGTGGCTGATCTGTAAATCTCAAGGTCTATCAAAACAAAAAAAGGAGAAAGCAAATTACTAAAATGATCCAGTCCGTGTTTGTCAAGACTTGAACTCAACAAGCATTCACCACGCTCAAAGATAAAACACTGACTAAAACTGCCAACACAAAATAGGACAGGTAGAAAACTTCGTTGTATATGAGAATGGTGGTCTGTTCACAGAAAATAGAAGGACCATTTTTCTTTTCAGATTCTATTATATAAGAGGTCACTTGGTCAGTTTTAGAAATGAGAATGGTGCAGGCCTGAGGACAACAGATGGAGTATTGTTATTTAGTGTGTGTTCTGCACTGCCCATATGAATAAATAAAAGGAAGTTATCAAAAGAAAAATACACTGTAGAGACATCTGTGTTTTCAGCTGCTTAAAAGAACTATATGTTCCTCTTCCATAGGGACAGTAAAACAGCAGGATGTCATGATGTGAGCCATTAATACACACAGAAAGCATTAAACTGGATCTTCCTGTTCTTCAGTGTGACTGAAATTAATGAAACTTAACATTTTTGCTGTTTAGCTTCATAAACTGCAACTGAAATGAGAGTCTTAACCCACGCAGTTGATTTCGCCACCGATGAAGTAGTCTTCACATGTGCAGTGGAAACTTCCTGGAGGTTGTGACATTTTTGATTACATCCCGCCAGAAATTCAGCATCTGTACACCCATCGGCGTCTGCCCAGCCAACACATCACAGCAAAAATATGGTTATATGGTTAAATGTATCAACTAAAACATCTTAAATCCCAAAATTATGTGTCCGACCTCACTGCCCTCACAGCGCGGCCCCTCCAGCCAGGCTACACATTGTTGATGTGAAAGAGGCCTGCAGTCATTCCTGCAGCCCTCTGACCCCTCCTGTAGCATGGAAATGGTGTGCACTGTTACTGATCTCGCTATACAACACACAGGTTTGACAAACACACAGGTTAGGGCCAGCTTAAACTACCAGAGAT
>BRZM01000383.1:33628-125337 GCA_033238685.1 Lates japonicus | reverse complement strand
ATCATTGTACTTCCGTTTGGATTTTGTATTGCTATGTGTGTGCATGTCAACTGGGGTTTAGGAAGGCCAGGACCCATAGGAGACCAGTGTTTTAATCAATTAAAAATGTGTTTGGTAATTCTATGCAGCACACTATATACACTCAGAGGCCCTTTGTGCATACAACTGTTCTGACACTTTTATAATGCCTATAATGTTGAATTTTATGACACCGTCACAGATTAAGCAGACTGTAAAATTAAATTCCTTACATTTTCCTTGACCCCCTATCATTCATGACAATATCCTTAAAACTGATCATTAAAATTTGTAAAGACAGCATTTACTGCAGAACATGGCACTGAATGGCAATTTACAAATTATTATATCTAATAAAGTGACCCACTGGTGTTGATTGCAAGCACATTTTCTGAAATAAAGTTATGCTTATGCACAAATTGTTGTTAAGTGTGGGGCCGCGAGCACATTTCTGCCCTGATATCAAAAGAAACTGAGCTTGGACATAATCTAATTTCTTAGTTCTTAGATCGAGTTCAGCTAATCAGCCATCAGTGTATTCTTTGCTTATTTTGTAATGAAGCACTGAACGTATAAACTCTCAGTCATACTAAGCAAACATGCAACTGAGCAGCATACAAAGGCAATCCATGGGTTTTGCTTGACTCAATGTAAGCAGAAAAACTTTCCTTCTTGGTACTGGTTACACAGGGCTGATTTATAACCACAACAGAACAAGGCTTCAGTAGGCATTGAAACTTGAACCTGTCATCCTGTGCTTGTTATGATAAGGAGTTAAGAAACTGATGGCCAGCGTCAAACTGCTCTAGGCCACGCTTGGTCCCGGCAATCCTTCTTATGTTCCCTTGACCATCACAGCCTTCCTAGGAAGTTAGAACAAAACTAAAAAAAAAAAAAAAAAAAAAGAAAAAGAAAGAATAAAAACCTAGGTACATGTACAATCCTTCTTTCTTCTAGAGTTTGAATACTGTCAGACGTGTGAAATACAACGGAACATTTCAACAACCTTTAAAATAACCAAATACAAATCAAAACAGATACAATAAGCTTTTTGAGAGAGGTGTGCTGCGAGGCTTGTTCATCCATAGATTTGGAAGCCGATTAAAAGTGGGGTATTGGTCACTGTCAACTGTCAGTGAAAAAGCGTTTTTGTTGTTCTCTCGTCACATCACAGAAAGGAGACCCAGTAGATGCATGGTGATTATCTTCTTCATTCATCTGTTTCCTCTTTTTCCATTTCTTGCTGATCTGAGGTCTGTTTCCAGATTTGGGCGATGCACCTTGAGACCTGCAACAAAAAAGTCCATCTTTTCACAGCTCATTTCAGTTTGGCCCAGTATTAAAACTCTTATTTCATAAAAGTGAACAAATCAGTATATCAGGTGATACTTGTTTCCAAACCAGCATCGTCTGCTTCCAGAAAAGTCATAAAAAGAGATATATTCCTTCAAGCATATGGATACACTGCATTGGAAACAAGTGAAATGATCTCACCGTGCTGATTTTTGGAAGAGTAAAGATTTAAACTCAACGTTTGACCAGAGTGTTGTTAAGATGGATTTTTACAGTAAAAGAAATATGCTGATTCACAAGGCATCGCAGAAACAGTATACAGGGAAGAGCCATGGCCTAGATGGAGTAGGTGGAGCTCTCAGACTGCTGGCGGATGTGGCACTGACTTCTGTCTCCAATCGGATGCTTTCCTGTGGTTCAAAGAGAGAGAGAGAGACAGTGTTTATTTCTTAGCATAAAAATAGAGCATAAATTGCGTGGTGAGGTTAATGGGTGAACAGAGCAGGACGATGAGAAAATCCAGCACAACGCAATGTTTAAAGTTACCAACGTTTGAGTTATTTCAAATGTGTTTAGATGCTGCATTTAATCTCCAACATACTTGCATATTAGAAATTAAAAACAGGCTGTTGTGGACTGTACCTGCACCACCTGCAACCAAAAAAGGAAGTTGTTCATTTAAAAACCTTCCATTTCCCCATAGTTATCAACCTCTGTTTCATTATGTAGTGACTGTAGATTAATAACAAACATTATCAGTCTACAAGCATAATTTAACAACAAACCACATACTGACTTACTATCTTTGTCTTCTTGAACTTGTCCCGTTGTATGTGTGCTGCTGTCAAAGGTCTGCACAGCTGAGAACAATCTGCTTCAGGTTTGTAGGTCTCCTGGTCATCGATGACAAAGCTGGAATATTCCTCCCTGCTCGGGCCCGTCGTGCACAGACTTACTGCCGCACAGGCCTAAAGAAAGAAAACAGGAATCAAAGGTGAGAGGCGATGTAAAAATAATCAGAAGGACAAACATGGAAAATATACATGGGTGCTCACAAACCACGTCTTGTCGGTGTCTGACCTTGCATCTTGATCAGTTTGGTCATGTATGTCAACTGAACAGGAATAAATCCTCTCAATCTCTCTACCTTCATCATCCAGCTGAATGTTTCTTGGGCAGACCGCTGAGAATAGAGCACACAGGAAAATAAGAGTATGAGAGGAGACAAAGTAAAAGAACTGGTGCTGGTCGATTTGAAAACCTCACATACCCAGTGCAGGGGCGTACACCCAGGGCTGTCCGCTGAGAGCTTGCAACAGAGCCAGTGGCCGTTGAGGTAGAGCTGAGGATGGTAGGTGCTCAGGCGTTTGCGGTTGCACTGGCTGACTTTTGGTCGAGATGTCGATCGGTCGGCGCCTCCACACAGTTGTTGGCCTGGATGTAGAGTGCCCGCTCTGGCGGATAACCTGGAACATCTGAGGGAGGGGGGGAAAAGGCCCGATAAGTGAGGAAGGATCTAAATACCCTTAAGAATTTTGGACCAAGTCTCCAAACACCTCATGGGGGGTTACCAGGATCTCTTACATTTTCATCTTGAAAGACTCTCCTCAACTCTCTACAGCAAGGATATTTTCTATGAGATGCTGCAGAGCTCCCTCACCTGGTGGCAAGGAAACACATCAGACGTGGAAATGACAACAATTAAAAATAAACTTAAAAATGCACAGAATTAGATATTAAGTGTTCCTGTTTGTAATATACCTTTGGATGGACAGACAACTATCTCTGAATCAATTCAATCCTGAAAAAAGGTCTGTGTAAGTCACACTGAATCTAAAAATATGAGTATCACCAGCATACACCTGTCCCTTTCACCTCACACACAGTATCTTCACCTCTTTAACTTCTGGTATGCAGTATCTCTACAGTATACAGTTCATTACACTCTACAGTTCTGTACTAACAGGAATTTACTTTACGTTTTTGCAGCTCATCTCTTTCCTTTATGCATTGTATTGTGGGGAAAACAGTGTCCATCAACAGCACAATTAATTCAGACTAATTTAAGGATACATAATTTTATTTCCTCTCAGGTGTGTACATACTACATCTTTAAAACCTGCTTAATATTTGTATGTACACTATGATTTTAAAATAAACATGTATGTTTTGTACAAACATCTGGATACAGCACAAACGTACCTACTCAATGCTTAATCTCACCATATGTATTTAAAGCTGTATAGAGTGTTCAGGCTAAGCGTACATTCAGCCAGATTCTCTCCTCCTGCTGATTCTTACAGAAACTCACACAATGACATAAACAGGCGAAAACAATGCAACGTAAGAAGATCCTGAGACATGTTTAGAGAACTTACTTCGTTTGTGGTAGAGTAAACTTCGTGGTTGGTGTGAACCATCTCTCTTTTGCATTCTTCATTCCAAACAGTTCTCCTATTACTCTCTTGATCATAAATCTGAAGAACAATGGGGCGAGAGAAAGCGGCACTAAAAACAACAGCAGATGAAACTTGTTTCTCACAGAAACATTTAAATAATTTCACCATATTTTAACTTCTCCGGCGTTGTTTATTCATCTATGTATGCCGTTATGAGAGTATAAATTAATTACTTGATATGAAACAATTGGTAAAAAACCACCATTTCGGAGTCTGATTCGGGAATCCTGTATAATTCAGTAGTCATCATTTATCATTCAGTGCATACCTGCTTGCAGTTCCTTGAATTCATCGGCTGCTGTACATGTAAAACCTCAGTACAGCACTCATAGATTTAAGATCTATGAGTCAAAAAGAGAATAGGTCAGCAGATTAAAGGTACCAGGTGTTTGCATATTTTTCATACCTAAATATATATAAATCACTATTGATTTTTTTGTTTGTAGTTTTTTTTTTTTTTTTTTGCCAAATCCAGCCACTGGTTTCTTTAAATACATTATGAAAAACAACTTGCAGGGCAAACCTGAGACAACTAATCCATCACACTCAACAATTTTATGTCCTGTTTATTTTTACATCAGGTTATATTATCGTATCATGCAGTTATGTATGATCGTGGGGAGTATGTGCTGCCAATTGTGTTCAGACACCCTGACCACTCTGAAGTCAGCAATTCTTTTTATAATGCAATAAAATGAAATCGAAAATAATCATAGAATTAACTGATGATGAAAATAATCATTAAACTTCTAGCAAGGATGCTCATATTTCCTTCATTTTTAAAGTCAGAGTTAGATTGATGCTTCTCAACCAATAAAATAAATAAATACATGCAAAACTGCCACTATGATGGATTACTTCTTCCAACTCTAGCAATTAATTTTCACACTGTAATGGAATAAATACTATCAATGGTTACAATAAATCCCAAAAAGGTTTCTTTGGAAAATATTTGACAGTGATATGAGGTATGTGTTCTTAAAAAACATGTAAAACCACGGTATGGTCGCTAAAGGAGAGTAAACACCAGGATGTCTTTGTTTTAGAGTTTGAGGGCCCATATAATACATGGAATATGATGTACCAGGGTTGTAAGCCGCAAAGTTACTACTCTCCACATGAAGACTTGTACTCATCTCACACACTACTCCTATTTGAGAAGCGTGCTGAACCACATCTGCCTTGCGCTGGGCTGTGGGAACTCTGAATGTATGGTAGTGATATGGTCACAGTCTGGACAAAGGGGTATAAAGGATCAGGATGCGGGCAGATACGAAATCCCAGAAATGTTTGTACAGTAACTAACCCCTGCTGTCACTGTCACACCAAGCATGTCTGGCATGGCGAGGAGCAAGAAGGGCTATAGGCACTGTGGCGCCTCCTAGGTAAGCAGGCTTTAAAGGCTAACACTGCTATACCGTACAGTCTACTGCCATGTCAAGCGCGAACAGACAAATCCACACGCAGTGTCAGACAGTGTAACAGGCGCCTGGTGGTTGCTTATATACGAGCCAGATATAAAGTAAAGTGCAACAGCATCCCTACGGTAAAGCGCATGATGTTGGTGGGAGAGAAAATGGCTGAAAACTTTGTTTTGGAGGGGGTTCAGTTACACCACAGGGGGTCCTGAGGCCATGCTAAACAGAGAAGCTCTTGCCCTTTTGTGCCTTTTGACCTTCCATCAGCCTCTTTATAGTGAGTTTTACACTCCTATGCCCAGTGTGAAACAAAGAGGTGGAGTGCTGATGAGCAGTGCTGGCACAACTACTATCGGCTTCAGAAGCTGCCTCTTCCTTTGCAACCTCATTAGAAATATTGTCAAAACAACAGCCCAGCTGTATTTGTCAGAGGCTCTCCGTTTACAGCACCTCAGATGTATCTATTACTGTAACTACTCACTGGACACCTAACTGGACTATGAAGGTCCTGAATGTAAAGTCAGATTCATTTTAGTGATAACTCTAAATTCTAGTTTACATTTGAAATTCATTTGTTTGCTTTCTGGCAGAGTTTAATATGAGAAGATTGATACCACTCTCCGTCTGTCTGTTTCAATGAAGCTGCAGGCAACAGCTGGTTAACCAAGCTTAGCATAAAGACTGGGGAAACAGAAACAGCTAGCCTGGCTCTATCTGGGTTATAGCAGCCCAGAGGGACATGGAAGGGAAAAAAGATGTACTTTTGTGATTTACAAAGAGAGAGAAGAAGTTTTCTTGAGATCTACATGAGACTTTCTCGAGGAATCACGGGAAACTCTCAAGATCAAGAAAGTTTCTTGGGATTTTGCAAAACGACATCTTTTTCACCTTAGTTTTCCTCATGTCCCTCCGGGCTCCATAGAATCCACCGACCAGCAGCTACTAACTAGCCTCAACCTCTTGTAAAACCAGAAAATAGTCTGCCAAAGTTCGCCATATACAATCAGAATCCCAGCATTTTTCCAGAGGCCATGGTTTACCTTTTAATATTGGATTCTATTTCAGTAGTGTATTTTTCAGCAATGCCTTTAGTTTTTTCACAAGCAGGAGATGCTGTTGGTATCAGTAATTGCTGATATGTCCTCTCAAATTATGTCTGAGGCGTGTGAATGTTTTTCCCACCTTTCATTAATCACAGTTTTAACGAAATAGTGAATGCAAGCGTAATCCCTGATGGCTGCTCACCGACCTTTTTTACATCATATTTACCCATTACAGATGTGAGTGGTATCAATCTTCTCATCTAACTTTCCCCCAAAAAGCAAACATTTCCCCAAAATGTTGAACTATTCTGGACAGTTCAACTGTAGCAGTCATCTCAGTGTCTTGTCTAAAGCTAGAAACAAAGCCAGGACAACCAGACAAGCCATTGGAGCTATGTAATTAGCAGTAAAGACTGCAGTAGCAGTAAAAAGTTTTACTATTACTAAAATCTCAATTACCATTCATAAATTCTCTAAATTAATATCACATATGTAGAGCTTCTCCAGGAGTGGTACTAGAGCTGTTTATAGACATACTTTTTCTTTCTTTTCTTTTATTTGGTGTTTTCACTAATAGGGTTTAAAAATAGTGGTTCTCACCTCCTTGACATGATGGGGTGTTTCAATACTCTTCTGATCCATTTGCCAGAGGTGGAATCAAGTCAGGAACTGCAAAAAGTAAGAATGTTGTCCTGTTTCATTGGTGGTGACATTTGTTCACTCATACAACTGACATCTCCATCCACTCCACTTTTCAAATGTCTCCTCATTCATTACTCCATTTATCTACAGACTGTCTACATATAAAACAAGAAGGATATATGATTGTGTGTCAACAAACTGGTTATTGAATTAAGAAGGAAAAGAAAGCCAAACACTCACATTCTTCACAGCATCCTTATATTTCTGCTCATTAGAGTAGTCATAAAACGCAACCATGTAAGACTCTTTGAAATTTGCCTTGAAGAATGACAGCAGAGATCAACAAGTTGTGTTTTAATTTAACAGTTCACATAGAAATTCAAATGAAGTCTAGTTTGGTCCAAAAGATGCCGAAAATAGAGGGGAAAAAATGCTAGATTGAGCAGAGAAACTCACAATTTGAACTGCGAGACTTCCTAGGAATCTGGATCGTCTTGGAGATGAGGGTCAGGGTTCGTGATGTGGCGGATCCTATAGACTGAAAAAGACATGAAATAAAACAAGCAACTATCTTCTCACTTGATCCCATCATAAAAGCAAAAAAAAATGCCAACACAGTATTTTCAGCAGCAGTGACTTTCAGAGGAATATCTGCATGGGTATATTCAAGACTGAAAAAATAGTCACACACATAAAAAGAAACAATCCAAAACTGAAGCATTGAAACAGAGTTAAAATTCATAGATATTAAAATACAAGAGGCTAAATAACAGCAGCCTATAGCTAGCCAACAAAATCCAACAACACAAAAGTCACCTATTACATTTAAAGAAAGTATGTCAAAAGTGGAAATTACATTTATCAGTTTACACACATGGTAAAACTAAATCATTTCTTGTACTGTGGCTGTGGCTCCTAATGAAGCTTCCTGAATTAAACCAAACATCCTTTGTTGTTTACACGTAATCTAAAACACAACCCTGAGGTGGGGTCGTTGATAATCACCACGCCTTTCACTTGTTCACTGTGTTTTGCCAGTAATTTTGAGGTGAGGTCTAAAACCTGAGCCGTTAGCTCCTCGTTCACTTTTTGATAAAAGAAATAAACCATCACATACAAAGAGGAAGTTAAAATTCTTTTGATGAAAGAGGAATGAAAATATTGTCAACATTCTCTAGCGCGCAGAGGAGAGTTAAGTTTAAATTGGCAGTACGAACACCGTTGAGCTTTTCTCAAAAATCTCACTACATCATCAAACTTTGTTCCCAAGTACTTGTAGATCTGGATGAATGAATGACATGTTGGTTGCTAATTTATTTTTGTTTTAAAAGTCAGACTCACTGGATGAACCATGACCGTAGATGGAACAAGTTGGGGGAGAGGATGGCGGAATGAAAGCTAGCAGGGAAGATGAAACTGCTCACTGCTGTGTGTCGGACATCTTGGTCAACTAAGGAGCAGAAAAACAAGGATACTCAGCAAATTATACCTAAGATGCTGCATGTTGCTAGGACCTGCACAATATTTTGTTAGTCGATAAAACAAATACTGATGAATAACTGAGTTGCCTGTTCACATATGGACATTTAAATTAGTCAGTTACTTGAGGAAAGCAAGATAGAAAAAAAAGACCTTTATCAGGATCAGAGTGTATTATTTTAATACACTTAATACTTTACTCTTTATTAAATCAAAATAAAATTTATCGTACAGTTTATAACAGTTTGCTCCTCCTATGAGTGCCCTACGGTGTTCTATGGTGGCCAACAGGAGCAGCACAGTATATAACACTGGTGTATACTCTGTTCTATACATCCCCATAATAAGTGTGTGAGGAGGCTTAAAGAGGTTCAGGTTTTGACACAAATAGCAGGCACAAAAAAGCTTTTCTGCGATCCTGGGCGAGCAGAAAAAAAATTATCATGGACATCTCGCACATCCTGTTCTTTATTGTTTTGTTTCTGTTCCTTGTTAGCAGCTCGCCTTCCCTTCTTTCTTCCACCTTTTGTGAGTTGTTGTTCAGGGGGCGAGTTACCTTGAAGCAGGTGGCAGCCAGACTCTCGCAGAGAGAAGAAGATATCACACATGACAATTGGGACAGCGAACGCCAGAGGTGGTGATAACGTTAAAGATGCAGTCTACATACTGACGGAGGTTTCCTGAAGAAGGAAACAGTGTAGAGGTGTCAGATAACACAAGACAGCAACCACAACACAAACACACAAACGTGCACTCATCTCCTTACTGTTTGTGTCAGGTTCTCGGCTCTTTGAGTTTGACGAATTGATTTCACAGGACTTGTGTTCTGTGCAGATCTGTAATTTAGAAAAAGCATTAAAATATATCTGTGATAATTGATTTTCAAAAAATCCATGATGTGCCACAGAGGCATGTGAGATGAATTAATCAAAGAGATTTAAAAAGTCTAGGTTGGGTAAAACCAAGAGATAAATACTGTGAATAAAGGAAAAGAAAAGGCATGGGAGTTTTGGCAGTGTCATACCATCTATGATGGGTTTCAGTGTGACTTGCAGATACGTGCACATTCCTGCTAGCTTCATGGTCATAGTGCATAGAAGTCTAGTGAGTTCCCCGGAGAAAATGGTGTTTGGATCCCTGCAAAGAGGAGGCCGGAAGTGTGTGTTTTGAGTGTGAATCAAAACTACAGCTTGTGTTCTGACAGTCATTTCATATCAATGAATTATATCCACAGTGGCAGTGTATATTTTAACAGTCAGATCAAAATGCTAAGCTGGCTGATGTTGCATACAACCTGATGACCTCATTTCTACCAGCCACTTTAATTAATCTCAGAAAAACTAACCACATCTAAAGAAGCAGTTGTTGTAAAATAGATTCAAATCCGAAGATATACAACATTCAGCTGACTCATGTTGAAGAAATGTACATAGTATTGCTAATAAATATAAAACTTTACTATATATCTGCCAAAAACACAATAGTATTTCCTAAATATGGAAAGATTGGAAACATGCATCTTTCTCTGCAAGTAAATTCAAAATCAGTATAAATAGTTGTGGAGATGGTTTCTGGTATTCAGAGGAAAAGATGCGACAAGGACACTCACTGTGCTGTTGACCTCAAGCGTGGGCGATGGCGCTGATGAAGGCACTATCTTGCCGTAGTGAAGAAGAGCCGCCTGAGGAATGGCGGCTTCTTGCTTCTCTGTTACACCTCACTGGGATGTGGCGGTGGAGGCCTTGACACAGGCTGAACAGAAGGGGCAGTGTGAACCATCGAACACTGAGCAGAGCAGACACACATTCATGGGTATATGCTGTACCTCTACGTTAGCAGAGTACGCCCAACCCAGATCTGAGCGGGGTGTAATGTTCCAGAGGAAGACGTGGTCCTCAGTGTAAGCGATGTTCAGGCATGAAGGCAGGCTCTTCTACCTTCACCGACTTCCCTCCGTTCTCCCTCGGCTGGAGAAAGTACCTGAAGAAGAAAAAAGTATATAAGATCTTACGTGTCACTGATTAGATTTACATGATGTGTGACAGATTTTTTTACATTTAGACTGATCAACAAAATAGTGCTAAAACATTTTTGAGGCTGCTACTGATGAAGATTTTAATGTTAATAATGATAAAATGACTATGATGTGAAAGGTGTTGCTAGGTGACCATACAGCGACCGATAGATCCTGATGTTCTATCGCCCACCAGCGATATTCTATCCATGTCTACTGTGTGTAAACCAACAATAAGTTTGTCACTGCGCCAGCTTCCATAAGTCCGGTAATAATAAATTTGAAAGAATTAAATGGTTATGTCTCGGTCAAAATCTAGAAAACTCACTGATGATTATTCCATCTGAATGGGCACACCCGAACACTTATTTTTATTCTCTCTATTCTGATTTCCAAATCCAATTGCTCCTGTCTGATCACTGAAGGCAAAGAGTTTACTGTTATCAACGTTATCGGGACAAAATACAAATACAGCCTCTGTTGAGTCAGTGATGTCCAGAAAGCATCATTCGTAGTGCACTGTGAAATATTAAATAATCGACCTCTTTGTGCCTCAAACAGTTATTAGAATTAAATCATGTGAGAAGTTAAAAGAAATTTCTCTCAGGTGCGACTGCAAACAACTCAGAGACAAATGAAACCTCACACTGATGTTTTGTGAGGGTCACAAACTAAAATCACTGGTTTAATCCTCTAATTCTTCATTATAAAAAGGTAATTTGTAACTTCAACTGTAAAAAAGTAATGAGTAAAATATATTTACCTCACTGGAATGTAGTAAAGTAAAATATAGTGTCAGAAAATGAAAAAGTACCTCAAATTTGAACTTAAGGATACCATGTGAAATGCGCTTGATTACTACCACTGGACAACAAACAATGTGTCGGTGAAATTCCTCTCACCATCGTCTGGATTTAGCCTGACCAGGACCGCGGAACCCGCACACCTCCCAGGAACTCATCCCGAACTTCAGGTTGCTGGCGTTCCACAGATCCACCCTGAGCACAAACCGCGGAAACAGTTCAAACCACGAAGAAGAAGCTTTTAAACAACGCCAATTAAAGCTGGTCCTCAAAACCCCGTAAGACAGCTACTGGCTCACCTCAGTACCGGTTGTCAACATCCTCTTCCTCAACATCAAACTGCCGCTTTGTGTGACAATGGAAAAATCACCTAGAAACGAGACAAGTAAACATTGTATAAAAAGCTGTGCAGGAGTCAGTATTTCATCTAGTGAGCTGCAGGGGTCAAATACATCCTGAAGAACAGGATGGAGGAAGCAGAGACAGAACAAGGGCTAAAGATTCATCTGCAACTATTATGATAAACTGTCATTTCAGGTCATGATTTCAGCTTCTCACATTTATTTTCTTTGTCATCTACAATGGAAAATTCAATATCTTGCATTAGAAATTGTTTTTTTTCTTGTACGTAGCAATCTGAATATGTCCCCTTAGGCTCTAGAGATTATAATGGACGTTTACAACATTTTACTGACAAGAAAAACTATTGAGAAAATACCTGGCTGATCAATAGTAGTAAAAACTAATTTTAAGTTTTATGAAAGTTGTCAAGAAAGACTAAGGACAGAGGGAAGTTGTTTGCTTTACGGATAGTAAAATTTCTAATCAGTGATACTGAGCTATATAAATAAAACTATTGTGACTTGACAAAGCATACAGTACGATACCATTTGTAGTGTGGAAACTTAAATATAAATAAATTGCAAATTATGCTGTTAAAAATCAGTAATTTGCTTTGTATTCTAATTAGACTGAAATGAGCTTAGAGCCCAGATCAAGCTCTGGGAACTGTATCCAGAGATCAGAAGGTCCGAGAAGGTCTGGGCGCAATAAGAAAGTAAAACTGGAAACAAAAGAAAAAAGGACATCCATGACAGAAACATGATGAATGGCCTGTGTTTGCGTGTGGTTTTGGAGCTCTGTAATAGAGCACAGAGGGTGGGGGTGGGGTGGGTGGGGCACAGGCAGAAAAGCACCACAGGGTATGCACAGTCCTGTTCATGTGGTGATCCGAGATAAATGAGGCGATCTTCAGCCGGACCAGAAATCAATGGGCCCAGATTGTTTGGTGGTTTGTCCGAATCTAATCTACTCCTTGTCCTGCTGTGTTCTGGGAGGCCAGAGGGTAAAACAAAAATGTGTCAAACAGCGCTGCTGGTGGCCAGTGCGAGGCAATGTAAGAAAGGGATGTTGTGTATGTGTGCATGAAAATATCTATTAATATAAACTAATGAATATAAATAAATATAAACTTCTTGACATAGTTTTAAAATGTCAATCAGAGATAAAACCAACTCTGTAAGCTTTTCATGCTTCTTATTCTTGTGTACTTGTGGTGTGGGGCTGTTGTTTTAATTTGGGCTCAGTCTAAGAGAAATCTTCACGCTCCAGATGAGCGATATTTTGAACACAAGTGTGACCATGATCCAAGGAGGAGCACTTATTTACCTTCTGCATAGGGTAAAATAGGCATAACAAAGAATGTTTTTCCCAGACTGGTGTGGCTGTATCTCCTGGCTCAGTTACAAAATCTAGACTTCCAAAAAGATGTGACAATGATATAAAAGCCCCGTAGGATTTAATGAGAGATTCAGCAATTACATATGGGTGTACTGTTCAGATGTCCACATACTTTTGGCCATATAAGCGTAATGGAAACACACCTTCCCCACTTACCACAGGCAAGGTGGAATATTAAAGCTAAACAAATACTAGAATACAGAGCCTTTACCTCAAAATAAAACCTCTTCAAACTGTGGGTTGTTGGTTTCCTCTTCACCTTAATCTTTTGGCATCCCAGCCTGTGGATGGCAGAGAGGTAGAGAGGTAAACTCGCATGTTTATCAAAAGTTAAATCTGATAAAACAAAGTTGTGGATGGTGAGATTGTGACATGAGGTCCTAGTAAAGGAGACAGCAGTAGGGATCACATTGGCGTTGTGATTGGAAGACAGCACTCCAGCACTCTGCAGAAACACACATAAACCACGCATTAATGAAGGCATACTACTGTACAACACAGACTTGTGCACACACACAAAATAACACCTGTAACACATTAGCATGGGCTAATTTTTAATGCACCATTAGCACTGTGTGATCTGGGTAACTTTGATTGCCTGGAATCCATCAACCTGATTTTAGGGGTCATAGTAGTAAAAAGTCAAGTACTGAAAAACATGTTATGAACCAGTTACCATACAAAGTTAAAACAGCTAGCTTAGCTCTTTTAGGGAAAAACTTGGTACTTTACTAAAAACAAGGAACAAGTTAGTCTCAAATGTAAAGTGATAGGGCTGCACAAAACCATCTGAATATCCTCCCAGGACTCTTTAAAGCTCTATTCACGCTCATATTGTCACTTAATCAAATGACTAATGTGGAAGGGTTACCAGCGCTGTCCAAGAGCAGTAGTGACATCCCTATCACACCTATGTGAAGCTTTTAACTCATCAGCCCACAAGCGAGGTCTCACTGCCCTCACAATATAAAATGATAGGAGGCTATGGGTTTATGTGCCTTAATGATTATCTATCTCTCTATCTGTCTATCTGTCTGTCCCTCTAACCTGCTGCCCAATGACATCATGCTGTAAGGGGATTAGCAGCCAAACAAGGACACCAGAAGGGGCAAATCACTTCCTGTATGTGTCACATTGATACCACTAGTCACACCACATGATGAATTACACAGCAAATCATGGCGCTGCCCACAACTGAACAGCACACATGCAACAACTTGTACTGTCCTGCTGACACACACACACACACACACACACACCGTAGGTTCCTAATAAGGAATAAGGAGAGGGCTGGGTTAAGCATCACTAATGCCAGAGCGCTTCCTGTCCAATAAGCTTGTTTATATAACCCCTGCTTGCCCTACTCTCCAGCCCTCTCTCCCTCTGTGTCTCTCATGGCTGCTGTGAGCTCTGACATGCCAGACAGTGGTGGTGAGAGGCAGACTTATTTGTTTTAGTCGACGTTACACATATTAGGTTGATGTGCTTCTTTTCTGCTCCCACGTATCCTGTCAAAAACAATTTCACTCAAATCTAAGAGGGAAATGAATTACATCATCGTCATCAACCCAACTCTCTCTCCCCACAAAAAAACACCAGACACAAAAAGCGGATGTGATTATGAGTCAGCGTCATTGACGGGTGAAGTGAAATGAAATATCAAGTTAAATGAGAACAGGGAGTATCGTCTTAAAGTAAACAACATGTTTTGTTATAAAATGCTTCCTGCCCTCAGATGTCACTCATACCATTGCACAACCAACTACATTTCAGTCTGTGGCCATTTTCCAAAGATGTAAGTTAAAGACATTACATTACATTCAAAATATTACACATCAGGTCTATTTACAGGTCCTGGTGAGTACAGCTACTGTGTGAAGATGTGGTATGAAGCTGCATTAAATCAGATATTTGCCTCTGGTGATGTCACTCGAGTCAGCGTCAGTTGGGTCTGAAGACTACAAGTTTGAAAATGAACAAAATCTGGAGGTGTGGAGTTAGAGAGACGTAAACTCACCAGACCCCTGCAGCCAGCTCCTCACCTCTGTTTGAGGCTAGCGGTCCAAGACTACATTAACCGCTACTAGCATAACACGCCTGAATCTCTGACTGAGCTGTCAACAGTCCGGTTGCATTGTGGGTAATGTAGGCACTAGGTTTTGACAAAGAAAAAGACAGACGTGTCTAATTCCCCTGCATTTTGATCCCTTATTTTTTTTAAATGTCCATTATGAGTCTGACAATGTTACAGGAGCACAATTGTTTTAATGCTTTAAAGTAAAATTACTGCTTCAGTAAAAGTACAGAAACACTGGTTTAAGATGTTATATTATTATATGTAATTTGATTATCATTACTAATGCATTTATGTGTGAGTAGTATTTTACCATTGCAGTTGGCAGTAGTGCTTATTTGAACTTTATGTACAGTTGGAAAACCTCAGAATCCTGTAACTGTCTGTCTCTTTAATTCACTTTATTAAGACAACATTAGTTTTTTGTGTGAATATAAATTTTGTCTGATGAAGGTCTGAGGACTGAAACATTGTCTTAATAAAGTGAGCTCAACTGGACAGTGTGCAGGATTCTTTGGTTTTCTTTTCAAGTCAAGAGTTTTTGAGTTCAATATTTTCCTCTAAAATGTAGCAGAGAGCAGAAGCAGAAAGTTGTGTAGAACAATACCTAGGCATGTAAAGGCATCTAGTTACATTTTCTATTGTCTTTGCTTTTTCTGCATAATTTATGTAAATGCTGTCAAACTGCCTTGAGAAAAGAGCGACTTCAAAGTGGATGTAACGCACAACTTCCAAGTTCCCACACTAGACAGATGTGTTGAAGCACAAATCTAGTCTGAGGTTATATGAGATGTGTAAGATACTGAACACACTTGTGAGTGAAGCTGCAGTTCACACCAACTTAACTTTGACTGACATGAAACATTTGCTCACTCAAGACTTATAAAGCTGTGAATGGAGACGTGTGTGTAGTGATGTGTGGTGTATGACTTCTCTCAGTTCGTCTCTCTCTCTCATACACGTGTCTTTCTAGAGAAATCTGACTAGAGTACCTCCTGCTCTAAGCTCTAAGCTCCTTACCCACAATGTGCTCTGGGAACGGAGCCACGCTGGCTCATCATCAGACTTCATGTTACGGAGGAAGAGCTGGAGAGCAGACGAGCACACACACATATATCTACGACACAGAATAATCCATCTGTAAGCATATCATTGATCCCCTGCAAACATTAACACATCACGTGTGCACAATCGCATTTTACACACACAACGACACGCTCACACACACTTAGAGACACAACGTTGTGAGAGCAGATTTATGAGTTCATGGCTCCCACGTCCACGACACATCGATTCACACGTTCTGAAGACTGAGACTAAGTCTAAACGACCAGCTCTCTGCCAGTTAGAGGATGGAACAAAGCACGCTGCACCGAAGCCACCGTGAATCTGTGTTTATAAACTGACAAAATAATCTAAGGTCACGGCTGGATTAACCTCCTGAGGGGCCCCAGGGAAAAGAACTGTTGCTGTGCACCTATTGACCTCCACTACACATTTCATAATTTCCCCTGGCTCTCAGAAACACACCAGTACTGTGGAGCAGAGATGGTTAATTAGCTGATTTATCATCCAACTGAAAGAAAATAAACTTCCCAAATGTGAACTTTTGCTGTTTTCCCAGTTTTCTACGTGTATAAACTCAACATTTTGGGGGTTTTTGACTGTTAGACAAAAACAATCAATCGATTATTAAAGAAAATACTATGATGGAATAATACAACCTTGCTTGAGATTTCCTTTGTGTTAATTACTTGACACAGAGAGAACTTTTTTCTCAAATTTGTGATGAATCAACTGCTCACTGGCCCTAAAAGCCGGTGAGCAGTTGAGCCTGCTATGCCTGGTTGGTAATGCAGCATTGTCCGGTACAGTGGAGACTTTCTGTCCAGTAGCAGCACTATGGAACAATGTTTTCAAGACAACGGCTGTGTTTTGTTTGTATCATGCACTAGAAACACACACAATCCTACTTATTGCTTCACACTGTTCCACAGTTGGCAGCAGCAACGTACAAACAAAGGTAAAGGAGGAAGACTGCTAGCAAGAAAACATGGATGTAAACAGTAAACAAATTCCAAAGAATTTGCATTGCAAATGTCTGATAAGGGAGGACTGTATACAACACATCAGTTAGACCTCAAGGATACACACAGTGTGTTTTGGTGGGAAACTGTGAATGTGAACATAGAACCACATCTCATGGCCTTCAACATTGGATGGATTTAGTTCATTTAGTTCATTAATATTCATTGTTTTCTTTGTTTTTACAAAATTACACAAAGTGACAGCAGCTGACATATATATATACATATATATATATATATATATATATATATATACATATAAACACAGTGAATAGCACTGTTATGTCTAAATAACATAATGGATGTGAAATGTGGTACTGTGTGTGGGTGTGTGTGTTTCTGTGTGGCCTCACCGTGTGGCTAGTTTATGGCTGATGACTCCACTGTCTGTGATGACTTCACTCAGACGCAGCTCCAGGTGCACTTTTCCCTGCATTACACACACAGAGACACACAAATACACACAATTTATGCATCATATTTTTCCAATGACAGTACACAAAGTGCTAAAGAGTATTTATGAACATTTCAGCACCAGTGTCCACCACAGAGCCCAGTGCCCGGTGACAAGCAGGAAGGTCGTTATCCAGTGAGAACCATGTGTTTCCACATGTGTTTAGTGTGTATGTGGATCAGAGCTGAATCTCACAACAATGTGCATCCTAATCCAGTCTTAAATGTCAGTTTTTCAAACTTGTTTTAAGCTTGGTGACAATCTATCTTTTACCACTCATGGGGAACTTGTAATTCTTCAAGTTGTCTGAAAACAACATTCACCAAACTTAGAGATACGTAGTTTTCAATGGACGTTGCAGACTCTAGCTGCTTTGTTCTAAAATTAAATAACCAACATATAACTTTCCCTGTACCACCAAAAATCAATATCATATAATATATATCATGTATGTATATTATGTACTCAATATAGTGTATAAGGTTGGAAACACCTTTTCAACTGCTGATCCATAGTTTGTATGTATGAGCCAAAAACACACAGATAAACAATAATTCCTTTTTGATAAAAACACACAAGCTTGATAAAGGGGCATCCCTCCGCCAACAGAGACACTGTATGAAAATAGCTGTGAGCCCGAACGTCATGCTGAAGTTATTTTCCCTCTGAAGTGATTGGATTAATGACATAATGACAGTGTAGTGGTGCAGCTGTCTAGAAAAGCTCCATTAATTAACAGCATCAGTATGCAAACTCACAGGCGTTGCTCTTTCTGGCCGATTCAAGCAGAGGGAACAAACACACGCACTTACACATGTGCGCACAGGCCAAACAATGCGTCCTCTATTGAACAGAGAAGAGAGACACTCTATCTTCCTACTTCATTTGATCCATCTCCCTCGCTTTTCTCTCTTTTCTGTCATTCTCTCACACATCCTTCCTCTCCCCGGCTCCTCGGATGAATGTGTCTCTGTTTCAGATCCCTGCTCCAGGGCTACACACACCCATCTGTCTGCAGATGTTACTGTTCACTGTGTCTCTCACTGTGTGTGTGTGTATATGTGTGTGTGTGGGGTACTATGTGCTGGGTGTGTGCGTTCCTATCTATGCGTGCATGCGTGTGGGTGAGTGAGACTGCTGAATAGTGAATAGTACAAAATACTGCACATGTATTAAATGAGTATGAAGGACAAGTGAAAAAAAAAATCCATTGCTGATTACAGGAATATTTCAGAAATTATAAATGAATCACTAAAAACAATAATTTAACAGAAATGACTTCAGTTTCCTCTGTTATGAAAACACAGATACTTCTGGGTATTTTCCATAACTTGGGTCAAATATTCATATGTATGTTTGACAGGGCTGACCCAGATGCTTTAAAGTTTTTAAAGCTTTAAAGCTTTGTCCGTTGCCATGGTAACCAATGTCCAAATCAGTGTTTAAACGCTTCAGGGTAAAAAAAAATAAAAAATTTTGTATACGCATTACCGCAAAAATCCCAAATTGCCCATGAAATAAGAAACATTGCTCCGCCGTTCTTCAGCATGCATCAACACGCATTATTTCCAGATATTCGAGACAAGGACATTTAATCCCAGTGGTAGTTTTGTGAATCACGTGATGCCATCACGTTACGAGAAGGTGACACGTGACCACCTGACAGGCTTATAAGATTCAGCTATGCTAGCAAGAGGTGGAAAGCATCTGGAATAACTTCCAAATTTGAAGAGATGATCCCCAAAAGGTTTGACAAATCACCTGAAAGCTGTGAGTAAAATGTCCATTTTCTCTGTCATGGCTGATGCTGGTGTGACCTGCATGCTAACAAAGTATAATGATGAAGTCCAACTGTGTCGTGTGCGTGCAGCCAAGGAAAACAGTCACACAAAAGTAAATAATAAATAATATAAAGCTGAAACACTGTGACTGAGCAACCAGTCAGGACTGTCTCCCAAAAACAACAGGAATGATTTGCCTCAGTCTGGATTTACCTCCATGAACGTACTTCTGTAACACTCAGTGTATCCTATCATAACCACAGCCTGAGACCCCGACACATACTTCACCATCTGTCAGTCACCTGTCAAAAGCTGTGTCGCTCACTCTCTGACCAGCTGATGTCGAACTGAGCCGCGACGGAGGTGAACGAATGGGTTTTTACAGTATACACAGAGAGAGCCAGGTGACTTTGACCCTGCAGGCTCAGGTGTTTCAGGTGCACACATGCTGTGTTTGTTTGGGTTCTGCCCTGCTTCAAACATTAACATGCAGACACACTGTCGCACATACACTGTACATCTGTGCTTATACTGTAGACAAGAGAAGTGTAGACAAGGGCTGGGCATCGTTTGAGTCCATTTACAAAACCTGAATGTCAGTGCCAACAATAAAAACAATAGCTTTTGTCCTTTGAGGAATATAATCTGTCAGAATCCTTTTTTCTTTTAATAAAATACTGTGGCCACAAGTGAAAATTGACGCTCTTGTACTGATGGAATTAATACTATGAAAATGTACATACTACTGAATTTACCAAGAAAACAGGTAAATGTATTCCCCTGTCCCATCAACATGGACCTCATTTTGAATGGTTCTGAGCATTTCGACCAAAAATAAATCAGTTCTGAATTTGAAAAGTTGGCTGGGACTAAAAAATAGTAGGTTTTCCTTGACGTGAAGAGCGAACTGTGATGACTTCAGAGGGCAAAATAAAGGCCCAGTTCTCTCCACCACTGAGATAAATACATTGCTTTAAATGCTGTCTAAAAAAGAGCAGCCGTACAAAAAGTTTTAACGAATAAGACGATTACTGATCTGAGCAAGGACTCAATCCCACTTTTGGCGATAACCAGACACATTTTGGTTGATATTAAAAAGGCTGGAGGATCAATATCTTGCACTGGAGATTCCAAGAAAAGACAAAGAAAAGTTCAAGAGAGAGTGCTTTGTTTTTAAAATGTGTAATTGTGTGTGTGTGTGTGTTTCCTCTCTGTACTGACCTGCACCTCTGAGTCAACGCTGACAGAAGTTGTAGCTGGAACCAGGTGTCTTTGCCGTGATATTTCTGCAGGTCCTCTTTCTTCACTGCAACCTTGCCTACGCACACATTAACACAACAAAGACAAATGAGATGAAAACATACACTCACTTTACGCATCCCAAAAAAAGGAAAAAAAAGTCTATGTGCTCAGAGGCCAGCTACAACAAACGCTCGGCTAACACCCACACAGGCTTGCATGCCTGCTCACGTACTATAAATCCACACGCCGGTCTTTTTCTAATGCGTGTGGGCACCTGGTGCAAAAATACTCACGAATTGCACTGTCAGTGGCCTGGAAATGACCTTGTCATGTCTGCCCTGAAACTAACAAGTTACACCCACAAACACGCCCAACACACACACACTTACACATGAAACAGGAGCTGTGATGGTGCTGAAGATACAAATCACACCCTGAGAAAGATTTTTCAGTTTGTGGTCACACACACACATACAAACCCACCAATATACAACTGACACACCCTGTAACACCAGTAAAAACATCCGCCCATACACAAACAAGACACACACCTTTCAAGTGCTAAAAGTTTATCTAAGGCCATTAGATGCCATGAGAGGACTAATTTGACATTTTTGTCAATTTTGCTTTGGCAATAGCTTTTATTCTTGTCTAACTCTTGGCAAGAAAGTGATTAAGCATATTTCAAAAAAATCTTGAACTATCCCTTTAATGGTCTCCAGCAACTGGTGAACTGTAATAAAGTGAAGTTTATTTCTCCTTCCTAACAATGAAACAAAAAAGTCTTGATTCATTTCCCAAGCTGAGTTACAATTAGGTGCGAAAACATGAGTTTACAACAGACGAAGCTGCTGTTTACTCACCGATGCTGGAGTCCCTCCTGAACACATCCCTGTCGAAGATGTAGAAGGAGAGGTGTCTGAAGCTACGTGGGATCTCACAGTAGAAATCCTCCCCGTAGAACGGACTGAGAGTGAGAGAAAAACTGTGATTAGATAATCCTCTCAGCTGACAGAGAGACAGAGAAAACACAAATGTAGTTTTACATGCCAAAACATGACAAGTAGGCATCTCATGGATAAAAAAGGGGGTTACAGTCTGGAAAAGAAAATCTCCTGTAGAAATTAAGTCTGTGTCAATGTCTATAAAATAAAAAACTAAATCCTTTAAAAAAAGGAGACCTTATTTCGTAATTATGACGTATTACCTCATAATTACAAGAAACGATTTCATTACAACAAGAAAACTATTATAACTGGTTTTCTTGTTATTATGAGATTGTGATCTCTAAATTATGAGATCCAAAAGTCATAATTACAAGATATGGTCTGTAGCTTCTTTGCAATGTGCCTTCTTCTTTACACTCTTTTGTGAAACACGCTGTCGTGGACCAAGATTGTTCTACATCCCCCGCGATACTTAATGAGCACTGGGCTCCATTGTAATTAAAAGCAGGCAGTAATGAAACCAAAGGGCTATGAAGTCATTCGTTGTTAGAAAAAAAAAAGCTATATATATTTTAATCAATATTAATGTTTTTCCTCCAAAGTCTTTCTCATTTTTGTCTGTTATAAGAAGATAAACATTAGCCTGTCTATTAAAACATCTGCAGTAAAGAGACACCCTGTCCACCCAGCTAGTTACAATCTGATAATTACACGTGAATATTAATCAGTTGTGTGTTGTTCTTGTTCTCTCACTGATTGATTGCTTAATCTGTAAACTATTCCCGCCTCTGTCTTGGCTTTTAAAACAGCTACTTTCACCTTCACGCAAACATCACAGACAGAGTTCTTGCTCATAGTTCTTGCTAAAAGACAATCGATTTAGTCAATTAATTACTCACTTAACACAAAGACCACATTAATCTACATCGTGACATGAATCATGTGAACTACAACAACAGGCCTGTTTGTGACCACAGGCTCGAGGGTCCATCAACGGCCGCACTAAAACCGCCTCACCTAACCGACGGCCACAGAAACCACAGAAATGGGAATCTCGTGAGCAGAGCCCTGAGGCAATTACTGACTTCTTCTGTTACTCAGCGGACAGAAAGACAGACAGAGCCACGACTGCATTTATAAACAACCCCACAAATACAGGAGCCTTGAATAAATGTAATTCAGTTTTGTGCAGTGGTGAGAGCTGCAGGCTGGAAGGGAATCACAATCTATTCAGCCGTCCATAATCTTTAAGTGATGCTGTGATAAAATATTCAGGATCTGCTGCATGAAAAAAGTGATTTTTTTTTTAAATCTTAAATTTGTCTTACATTTACAGTATGTCCTCCATCTAATCCCTCAGTGGTGTAACTACATACATTTACTCAACGTTTTTAAGTGCAATTTGATGAACTTATACTTAATTTCTCTCCAGGCTACTTTATAATTTTGACTCCACTCTATTTATTTAACAGCTATAGTTACTGGTATATACACAAAATTATACTAAATAAGAATTTTGCATGTAAAATATACATTTTTTAATAACATATCATAAAATATTATATGATATGATACGCTCCCTCTCAGCTCCACCATTTCTCTCTCTCAAGCACCATCCATTTTTTCTCCTCGCAGCTCAGCCACGTGTGCTCAAGACGCCACCAGACGCTTGAAGTGAGGTGGGAAGCTGACGGGCTATCACTCCCAGTGACTGCGTTGTTTTCTCTTCTGCTTTACGGCATTTCATTTTAATTCTTTAACCCTGGCGTTATGCTCCAGTCCAGTCAGCCAGCTGGTCTGAGCCTCTTTATAACCATTTGTGACCATGACACAGGCTCTAACCCGGTGAATCATTTTTATGTCGTATCATGCTTGACTTTTGATTTGCCTTTCATGGTTTTACGCACTGAAAGGATGAGAAACAAAAAGGAGAAGATGAAAAAGGAGTGGGGGGGGGGGGGTCTCAGCGTACCAAAGTGACTTCTCGACTATCTTGGTCCTGAAGACCTCCTCTTGGTCCAGGTTGACAGTGCAGTAACAGTCCCTCATCCTGTTTGGCCCCGGGTATGGAGGGATGTTTTTTGCTTCTCCTGCACAAAGAAAAAAGCAGGAAGGAGCGGTTATTATTTAGGAACGCTGTAGTAAGCAATAACAATGTGTTTATTCAGGCGCACTGCTTTAAGTGATTACTTATTTAAGAATGCTGAGAGCAGGCAATTTTTTTTTTTCAAATAAAAAAACATTATGTAAGATCACACCTGTTTTAGCTTTGAATGTATCGGAGGGAGGGGTGGGTGGTGGGGGTAGGGGGGTTGTCTTGGGCTGAGTTGGCAGGGGGTATCACTCCTCAGCGCACACTTTCATTATCATCACATGACCAAATCGCAGGTACAATGAGCTTAACTCCACCAGGGTGACTGCTCTTACACTGGATACACAAATATCAGGCCATGCTCTCGGAAACACACACATAACAATTAAACACTGGAGACGGCATGTAAGAACTGTTTGAGTGTGTTCTAGGTGTTCCTCATGTTGTGGGTACCGAAATCTGTTTACACAGCCACATTATGGGGACTTGTCCCCATAAGGAAGACAAGTCCCACAATGTAAGTCATTAAATATTAAGATGAAGACATGTTTTGATGTTACAATAAGGTTAGGTTGAGGTTGAGATTAGGTTAAGGGTTAGGTTCAGGTGAGTAGTAGTTGTGGTTTAGGTTAGAGTTAGTCTCCAGGAAATGAATATGAGTCAATGTAATGTCCTCTAAAGTCACGGAGACCGTGTGTGTGTGTGTGTGTGTGTGTGTGTGCTGTCATATCTGTGAATGAAAGAATCTGCGTGGGACATTTCCTCAATCCTACTGAAGCTCAAACTGTTCATCAAACATGTGTGACAGATAGCACTCCCTTTCACAAGAATGTGGTCCAACCACCCACCGAGGCACACTCATACACACACACACACACACACACACACACATAAACACACACACAGATGCACAAAAACACACAAAGGTGGTGTTCCAGTCCCGCAGGAGCAATATATTCTCCTTTATGAAGCCGTGGATCCACGCTAGTCAGTGCTCTGTTTCTTATTCTGTTTCTCTTTGCCCCAGGGACCCACAGGACTCTGTAGTCTATAGTTACACATGTGCTAACCCAGCATTGTCATTGTTTGCTCCAATAACGCCACATTTATCTGCACAGGAATCTGATGCTGCCATGCAGCCGACAAGCTGAGCTGTGGCAAATCTTTCACTGTTATTTCTGGCTTTAAAAGTGAGTAACTTCTTCACAGTAAAAGCATGAGTCAGTGGGTGGGTGGTGCTGCTGGTCACAAACTGACTTTCTCTTTAAAATCTGATTCTCTGGAGACAGCTATTTTGGTTTCAACCCCATGAAATCAAAATGATGAATCAATTTTTTACTATACCTTCTTAAGTGGTTTCATTTTAAGGACTTTTAGAGGCTTGAGGAGTTAAAGTGTTCAGTATTTCACTAGGAAATAAGCAAAAACAACATTAAAACGAAACAAAATTTATTACAATATGACACTTCTTTTCTTTCTTCTCCCTGTAATCATTTTTATAACCCCTTGCATTTATCTTGGAACACAAACTCTAGAAGCCACTGCTCTAGAAAAACTAACTGTTTAAATCAACTATTGGTGTGGCTTATTTGTTGCTCCTCTGCTTAGGACTGTACTTTCTGCTGCTGCACTAAGAAACAGTTCAGCTGTACAGTGCAGTAGAAATCTTGAGCTACTTCATGGCACAGCACATTGCTGTTATACATACTGCAGTGTTTCACACCCTGCAGCCGACCCTGGAGGGGGGAAGGGGAGAGACATTTGACATTTGACACTGGATAACCAACAGAAAAACAGAGAGGTACCTCCAGATTAAGAAAGTCATTTTTCCTGTCAATATATCAGTCCCATTAGACTTTCCAGTTAATTTACACTCCACTTCCATGAATCAGAAACACTACAATACCATCCATCCACTTTTTGTTTAGGATTTCCCAAGATTTTACCAGGGAACCAGTTTAATATTTTTCAAGAAAGAGTTGGTGTCGCAACAATGAAAATGTATCATGTGCTATCACTGGGAGGAGATGAGTAATCACATCACATCATGGAGCATTCACAAACATGCAATTACACTGTTAAGATAAAACCTGTGAGTTATTTGCACGCTGGCAGCTGTAAGACCAACCGGGTGAGCAAAAATTTCCTCCACTGGAATGTCACAATTTAAAGGATGACTCTGGTGATATTTTGTGTTTTTCTTTTCGATAACAAATTCCATGAAAAGACCCAAACTAGCAGTGAGTTGCAACTTGTTGTTTTCCTTATAGTCAAAGCCTGGTACAGAGCTCAGTGCGGATCAGGAAAAATCACGATTTCACTCAGAGACATGTTCTCTCGTGACAACGAACATGGGCATTGTAGTTTTTTTTTAGTCGATCGTACATACACCTAAATCCCACCATAAACACCTACTGATTCTCTAACTGTGTATTAATCCGCAGCTGAAAATAGTCCACAAGTAATGCATCTTGAGGAAGTGATCAAGAGATGGCATACTGTTATGTTATGCTCAATCAGAACTAGTTCATATGTTGTCCAACCGAGTCAGAAATTAAAAGTGTTTATAGTTGTTCACACTCAAAGGCAGAGCGAAAAGCTGCCTGTCATAGAGAAGTGGGGGCGGTGGACATGATAATCGTTTCAATAAGGGGATAACAGTCCCTTCTGGAAGACATCCATAGTTGCACCTGAGTGACAGAAATTGTTGTGTCAAGAATGAAAAGTGAGAGTTTGAGAACGAGTAATTTTCTCACCTCCGCACATCTGGCAAATCACAGCGTGAAGTGGGTGCGAATGCTGAATTGTCGGTTTCAGAATTGGTTGGACGCGGCCCCCCTAAACTGACACTGGAATGGTATTAAGGGGGCTTCCAGAGCTATTTGACCATCCAGCAACTCTTCTGATAAAGCTACAGATTAAAACATGGTTGGTCTTTCAATGGGATTTGTTGACAATAAGGAACTCAAAATGCCAGACGTATCCTTTACTCTGCTCTTCCACACAATGTGCTGTTGTTACTACAAAGTCTTTAAAATACATTATTTAAAGCTGCAATCAGAGAAATGCCTGCTACTAAAGAGGAGCTATCTGGTATCTCTACCTGTGCTCCATAATGCTACACAGAGGACGAATATAAAACCACGCTGAGACAAACAGAGGTGATTAAGTTCCCTCTGTGGGATTTGTAATAGAACACAGTGTTATGACTGCTCCTCTGGAGGCTGATTCACACACTATGTGGATCATTACACAACAATTCATAATACCAACATTCATTCACGAATTAAAAAGACACCTGACCTGTAACGCATGGCGCACACGCCACTTACCTCAGTTTGTTTTCACAGACTCTGTCTGTGTTTATGTGTGAGAGCAGAGCGATGACGTAAAGTCTCTCTTATCTCTGTCTTTATCCCTTTACTTCCCTCTGTTATTAGACCTCCCTCCTGTCTCCACTTCTCTCTCATTTATTCCCCAACATTTATTTTATCTCCCTGCTTTAATCCTCCTCATTCACCCCACGATCCTGAGTTCCCTCCAATCTCTGTTTTCCTCCCGCTCTCATTCATGACCTGTGAGGTCCCTTGATTGGATTGCGCCATCCAGGTCATCCTAGTAACCAAAACACCATGGGATTACCTCGGCTTTCTCAGCTCTGTGTGTGTGTGTGTTTACTGACTCAACTAGTAACGTAAAACACGTCTCTGTGCCAGAATCAGAGCTACTGGAGAGAGGAAAACATCTACAAAAAAGGAAATAACCACACAATTCTCAAGAAGTTTATGTCCATACTCCAAGGACTCTTCCAACATGTGTTAGTGCATATTTTCCTCCAGATAGTGCATTTTATTCTCTAAACCTTCTTAGATTGATGGGTGCATTTTCTGCATTTTTCCAGCAGGCAGAGGTTTCAATTCATGCTAAAAAAAGCATGAAAATCAACCTGCAGGGACTTGAAACCTGCTAGTTGATACTGTAGGTAATCCATCACAGTGAACATCTACTTGTCCTCAAATTTTTTTTTTTAGTTCACGTGCAGAACTTCAGATGAAAAGTTTTCAGATTTGAAGCTTCAACGTCTGAGATTTACAAACCAACTGACATGTACACAGTGAGCTCTAAAACCCTGAGACATTCACCACAGTACTTGTGGTGAGCAGTTTATTTTTCATCTGTGAACTATCACACTCAGTATCACATCTTTGTCACAATACTTTTATTACTAAACCACCATTTCATTATGATGAAATGTGAAGTTTCTGTCTGTTATTATTGAAACCGACTGAAACAGGTGGTTTGCCTTTAGGAAAGGTCATCAGCAATATTCAAAATATACAATCTGTAGTTACTGGGCTGAAAGATGTAAAACCACCAGTGACATCCCTTAAGCATCGGCCCAGTCATCACCACAGAAACAGGGGTGACATCTTGCGGCTTCCTGTTTAGGGGAGAAGGAAGTGCTGGACAGTTGTCTTATATTTCTGGATGAGTTGATAAGAGGCAGCCACTAGAGAGTTTGTCAGTTTAAGGGAAGTTTACAACAACAGCGAGGGTGGAGTGTACAAGCTTCGGCTTTGCATATTTGTGTGTTTATGTCTGACAGAGAGGATAAGCCTCTCCGGTAACCTGCCATTCAACACTTTAAAGACTTTATTATAAAAGCAGAGAGTGTAATCCTCTGTCTCAGCCTGGTTTTCATTCTCTCTCACTCTCCTTTTATCCTGGTCCATGAGTTGCTGTTTTATCTTCTCCTTTTTGTCTTTTTTTTCATCTTCTTTTTCATCTATGTACAGCAGTGCTCATCTTGCAAAGTCGCTTTCGTTTTCCCTTTCAAAATTAGCTTTAACTTGATTTCGCTTTCCTCTATTTCTGGTTGCCTCCCCTTTTTTTTCCATCTCTCCCCCTTTTACTTTTTCCAGAGGGGGTGCAATTTCTCCCCATAATATTCAAAACAAGCAGAAAATAAAAAACAACAGCAATAGCAGCAGCTTTCTCTTTACATCAAGCATCACTGCAGCTGCCCTTGGAGAATATCTTGCCCTAGTATCTGAGCAAAACAACGCAGTGCAAAGACACTCCAAGCACGTGTGTGTGAGTGCTGGGGTGGTGTGCACGCAAGAAATACACGGGGGCGGTAAGCAGAATTGCAGAGAAATAACAATGACAGGGGCACCCCAAAGAGGGTGAGAGTGAACAGCAGCATATCAACACATCAGTAAAAAAAAAAAAGCTCTACTCTACGCCTCATTTCTGCAGAGGAAAGTGAAGAAAGGGAGGTGAGAACGGCAGAAATGAGGAAGCACAAGTGATTGAGACAACGTAATGGACGTGGTGATCGAGTAGCTTTGTTCCCCTTCCTCCAGTTTCAGTCGGCCACGCTCGTGTGAGCAGTCACAGCTCGGCTCGTGATCTTCCCCGACACCAACCCATTTCGAGGATACACGGGCTGAAGGCTTTCAGTGGCTATATGCCGCACTAGCTGGCCTGTGAAACAGAGGCTTTAAGGAGAGGAAGAAATACAGGCAGTGTACTCAATCAGGGGCGAGAGAGGAGGAAGACTGCAGAGAGAGAGAGAGAGAGGCCAGATAGAAAACTGGAGAGTGGTTAGCTTTGGAGAAAGCTACAACAGGAAATGAGATGAGGAGAATGGAATTTCAACTGGATCCAAGATGTAGTTTAAAAGCAGCGAACAACCCAGTTGCCCCTGAGAGTGTATGTCAGTGTGTGTGTGTGTGTGTGTGTGTGTGAGTCAAAGAGAGACACCGTGAGAAAGGAAAGAGTGAAACTTGTAAAGAACAATATTATCCCACTGTTCATGCTCAATTTCTGATGCTTTGAAGCAGAGAGTCAAAACAAGAACTGAAACAAAACTGTAGGTCATCAGTGCTTCTCTGAAAATGACTAAACATAAAAACATTACACCCACGTGTGCACACTAACAAACACACACACAGGCCTCAGATTCCACAGTAAAATGTTGCTTTATCACGGAAACTAGGGCAAAAACATACTAGTTATAATAATCTGATTATTAATTTACTCTTTAATTGTCAAAAGACACCGACAGCAACACTCGTGAACACTGTTCTGATCTCACAGTCGGGTACGAGAGGGTTTCTCCTGCACTTTCACTTCTGAGAAACCGTTTAAAACAAGGATGGACAAAATCAGCGCAGCAATGAGACAGCAAGATATCCTGACTTTTAGTCCTTCCTACGGGTCCTGGATCCTACACTTCCCAGTTTGGCCATAATAGCCACCATCAGAATTGCAGGTCATGTGACCAAAAACAAGGCCCGTTCTTTCAGACAAATACAAAACAAAACAATAAACAGTGAATGGTGTCTCTTGCACAGTGTCACGGCGTCTTATATAAACGCATTGATCTGTTACTCAAACTGCACTTTCTGGATTGTATTTAACTTCTTATTGGTACCAAACCACCTGCCCCTGCTAAGGCAGCCCCCTCTGGATAAACACAGGGCTATTTTCAGTCTCAATGCTAATGTGGATGTTCTGCTCAGGAGCCCAGTGAACAACTTTCATTGGACTGAATGGGACACCACCTCGTATCCAGTTCTCTTAACTCTAACTAAAGTAAACTGATGTGTAAAACTGTTGGAGTGCCCCTTTAAAAGCTGATAATAAGCTCCCCAAAATCCCCAAATAATTAGTTCTATAATGTTTATATTTGTGCTTTAAAGGCAGAAATCCAAGGTGAGCACTCACCAAGAGGCCAGCGCAGAGAATAAACACATACCACTGACACCAGTATTAGGCTGATGTCAAAATTAGGCAACACCATCACAAAGAGGTACAGTCAAACCCACCATCATGAAAAAAAAAAACCTCTTAAACTTCTGGATTCCTCATTAAATTTCCACCAGAACTGAATCTTCTCAGTATCGAACCTTCACCCACCTGTTTCAGGTGGTTGTTAAAGCTTCAGTTCATTTAAGACAAACTGCGGCTGCGGTCAGTTGCACTGCTACAGCAAATCACTACTGCAACTTAATCCACTTCTCCACTGTCCACAGTTATGTTCTAACAATCACAGTTTTGCCAAAAACAACTAAAGACACAGCAGAGTTTGGGTGGAGTATCACTGTAAATGGCTTAAAGGTCAGATAAAAAAGATCCCACTCTGTTTAACATGGCGTATATCACACACACAGCATACACTGAACCACTGAACCTGCTTTGTGCCATTTATGTCAGATACTGAGCCACACATTCAAGCCTAGGACACTATATTTTTATGGCTAAACCATAACATTCAAATCATGTGTGCATCATTTCGAAACATCCCTCTCAATTTGAATTTAAAATAGCACTACTTAAAACACTGAAGAAATTATCAAACGCAACACAAAGGACACTCCTCACATGAACATGTCAGGAATTAATAATCAACACATTCCCTGTGTCTGTGTCAGTGTCAATACTTCTCACGTTTAACAGCTGGTTTGGTTTATCAGCTGGTTGCAGCAGCAGTATCTGACTTCTGACTGTACCAACCTGACACTTTTAAATGCAGTGCTGCTTGTACCAAATTGTCCCCCAGGAATAATAACCCCACACAGACCACAACAGTTGCTGGTGCAGAATGAGGAAGAACAGCGTGGAAAAAAAGGAGGGGAGTTTACAGTTAAAGACTGGCTCTGCTGCACACACCACAGTCTCTGTGATAAACCAGTGTTCAGTTACTGATCAAACTCACTCTCTGTCTAGTGCAGCCCGGAGCTAATGTTCACACAGATTTGTTAGTCTCAATGGAAAACTTGAGTAAAACTAAAATACACAATCACAAACATACACACAGGCGCATGCAGCGAGGTTACACTGTGCAGGGACAATCAGCTTCATGATCTGCTCACATGTTAGAAACCAGGCTCAAAAACCTGGTGCGGTCATTCATTTCAAATCAGGGTGGTGTCACGGTGGAGGGTAGTTAGAAGTTGAAGGAGAGGCTGCATGGACAGAGCTGGTTTCACACCTTCTCTGGCCTGTTGGTCCTGGTCAGGACACAGTTTAACCTCAACGTTCCCTCCAGCTTTTTTAAAAAATCGATTTACATAATTCTCAGAACACTCTTTGACTTCTAGAAAAAAACAATTACAGATGTAAAAAATAAGGACAACTCTCCCTCTTCTCTGCTGCAGACACACAACACTCACAAGCACGCTCGGTATACGCAGTGGTGAGAAGATATGATATCTTTTGCAAGCACAGGAAAGGGAGAGCAAGCTGGGTGTAAGTCCCTGTGTAATGTGGCAAGCCAACATTGCTGGTGTTGCCAGAGTAGAGTAACACTGTTGCAAAACCTGATTTAATCAGCATGTGTGGAGCCATTAGCTACAGAAATGAAGTTCTGAACCACTTTCTGTTGAAGCTTTTTCACAACATAAAAATGACCTGAACTGCTTTTGATACTTTTGATGCATATGTCATTGTCAGCAGGTAGAGGTCGTCCCAGGGAGGGAATCAAGCCGACGTCTCTCCGTGGGGCATCTGAAGGACATCCTGAAGGAGTGGCACTCTGGGTGAGCTCTCAAGCCCTTTGTTTACCCCAGCTGACCGTGCATGCTGGGCCCACGGCGATACTTCTCCACTATTCCTAGTACTGCGCTCCCATGGAGGGCACATTGCTGAGCGCAGGAAGAGTTGCTGTACCCAACCCGGATTATTCCACCAGCCTAAAGCTGCCTGGACCGAAACACACTCTGCGTCTAAACAGTCAACATACATGTTTACAGCAAACTGCTTCCCAGAGAGCTGGCCTTCTAGGACAAATATATAAATATATATGCACCGTATATAAAAAGCCTGTATATACACATAAGGGGTGGTATGCAAACTACTTCCCTTACACACAGCTTCTTACGAACATAATCGATGTAATCATAGCCTCATATGAAGCTTGTTATTCTTCTTAACAAACGAAATGGAACCTGAACCCTTCACCAAAATAAGAGCGGGAGTTCTCCACACAGATGAAGCGTTTCTAAAACATTCCTCCCCTCCCTCTCCCTGTCACTCCATGTCTCCTATTCAGTCTGGACAGGAGGAAGTTTGGGAACCTCTGTTGGCCAGCTGTCAAGGGAAGGAGGAGGAGGGGGTGGAGGGGCTCTGTCACTACAAACCAACTTTTCCCTCCCAGGCCTAAGTCATTCAACCGCCCACTCCCGTTTCCTGGACCCCCAACACTTTATACCTCCTCTACACAATATGTAATCTAGTGTTTCTTTCACTGTGGTCCACTCAGCATTGAACACCACTTCCACTAGGTCCAAAATTACACTTGTATTGTTACAGCATGGTGCTGAGCCAACACTATAAAGCCTCAGCAGCGCAGATCGAGTGGCTTATGAGGAGAACTGATGCCAGGCGGTGCCATGTTTAGTGGAGATCTACTCTCAGGCCAATCCAATAACTTATCCTGGGCCACAGCACCTGGTACGAGGCACAGACTGAACTCTGGAAACTTCTTAACCTTTTCACTTGGGATTTAACAGCAAATTGTAAATATACTCAGACAATAGCGCTGCAGCCAAGTCTTATTGTTTGCAAACAAGAAGAATTTACTGCATTCATTTTATGTTCCCATTAGCAGCTTTAAAGCTGCTGCAGTGTAATATTTTTACATTAACAAAGAATCAAAATGACTACACGACATGTGAAATGGGCCGATCATACACAGTGGCAAACCCACAGAGAATTATCACCCAGCTCTGCAGTTCCCCTTCGGCTCTAGGGAGCTTTCAGCAGCTTTAAGCTAAACTGTTTTGGGGTCTCTGCCCACAGTTTAACTGTTCTGGTTCACTCTCTAGAAAAACTCTAATAACCCACGACACACGAACGACCCAGCACAGATGATGTACTGACCAGCTGGTGTTGTTAGCATTTTAGCATTTAGTAGCTAAAGATGTGGATGTGGACGCCAAAACAGAGAGAAAAGAGAGGAAATATTGGACTTGCATTCATCAGGCGGCCGGACACACAAATCCAAATGAATGTTGATGATACTACACATCTGTTGGATGTAACACGTTTGCCAAATCAACTTAAAAGGTGGCTAAAAATGAGTATTTGTTGGTTTAAGGATGAAAAAAGTATTTTATTCCATGACAGTATCGTATTCTATATATTATGTATCAGCTTCTTCCAGCTCTTAATTTAACCTACAGTATATAATGTACAAGACTCCCAGCTCTATGTTTTTTATGGCTGTAACAACATTACAGATGTTTTGTGGGTATCTTTAGAAACTGTCTGATCTTTAAATTTAAATTTAATTTAAATTTAAGAATAAATGTGTCCTGTGGAGTTCTCTTGTAAACAAACAAAACCCATGTATGTCCTTGAGGTGCAACAAACATCTTGAATCAATTTCATTCCTTACAAAACATTTAGAAAGCCTTTAGCATTTAGTAGCCTGAAATGTGAAATAGGTGACGTGCACTGCAGTAATAAAAACACTGCTCCACAGTGCTGCTGGTGGTCAAAAACTCTGCAGCGTAGCTTTAAGTCTGAGCAGAGTTTGGCTGCACAGAATGAGCATGTAAATCACTGTGGCAGTGGGGTTCAAGATGTTAAAGATTTATTATGATGCATTTCTTCGAAGGAGTGTTCAGTAAATATTCTGATGTGTTTACCAGAGCACTGATCTTTCCAGATTAAAGTCTGTCTCTAGCAGTGACAGAGAGGTCGAATGCACATATGTTGTTGTTAATTAGTGCGACTCCAGCTGTGCCACTGAGAAGTCCCGTCTCTCTGAGCGCTGACAGACGAACCCCAGCCTGCTCCTATATGTTAGATACCACCTCTGTCCCTCACTGTGTCTCACTACATCTGCTTTGTGTTAGCTTGTTGCCATGCAGGAAAAAACACAATTCTTTTGTAGTCTATTCCAGCCAATCAGGAAGTGAATTGGGGGTAGTTTCCTGTTTCCTGTGTTCCCCAGACAGTACGGACTCAGGCCCAGTAGCCCTGTTTGGTTTCCGAAATTCATGTGTTCCTCCAGGAAATGGAGAGGAGTCATCACCTGGCAGAGCATTACAATAATAACTTCTCTCTCTCTCGCTCTCTGCTACAAATATGTGACAGACTTTCAGCTCTGAGTCATCGGCCAACCACAGCCTCATGCCAAAGGACAAGACTTTCATGAAAACAATGTGATGCAAGGGTTACATAGAAATTACTGGGAGCAGAGCACCATGGGGATCAGACTGACAGCGAGCGTGGCTGTTCTGCTGCTAGGTAACTACACAGTGTACGCTCGGCTGTCGTCACTGTGTGACATTACACAAGAACAAGGACTGAGGACTGGGCTCGTGAGTGACGACAACAGAGAGGTTCTTCAGGAACATCAGTAAACTGTAAATAACAAGTCATAACAATCTGAGAGAGCTTGTAAACTGATTTTCATGATAACATCGTGGCATTTTGCCAGTGGAGGAATGTAGGAAAGTACATTTACTCATGCACTGTACAAATTTCAGGTACTTGTACTTTACTTGAGTATTTCCACCTCAATGGCAATTCTGCTCCACTACATTCAGAGGCAAATATTTTATATTTAACTCCCACATTACATTTATTTAGTAGCTGTAAGTTATTAGTAACAACAGCCACATAATGATTTATCAATCTATTCATCTTTTAGCAGTGAAAAATGTCTGTCTCGGTTTCCAGGAGTCCAGGGTCACATCTTCGGGTGTTTTGTTTTGTCCACCCAACAGTCAAAGATATTCCACCACAATAATATAAAACAAAAAACCTGATGAAAATCCTCAAATTTGAGAGGCTGAAAAAAGCTATTTGTTACAACACTTAAATGCTGCTTGAAGATTAGTACAATAGTATTAAATCAGTAATATACAATGTTCACAGGGGCCATTTTCTCCTGCACTGAGTGCTTTTACTATCAATACTTGTACATTTTGGTCATGATACTTCTGGACTTGTAATGTACTTGTATTTTGCTGTACGTTGTGGTAACTGTACTTTTATATAGTAAAGAATTTGACTAATTTCTGCCCACTACTTTCTAGTACTTGCTACCATTTCAAGCAGGTCTGTTTCTAGGAAAGACGTTTGCGACAGAAAGATGTCCTCCAGTCTTTTAGTTTTCATTCACAGGAACTCAGTGCTGCTGCATGACTGAACATTCATTCAGAAAGTGCAGCAATCTAATGAGGCCTTTGTGATTTAAATATTACATCTCTCCCTGGAGTTACAGGTCTGAGCGAATTACCTCACTGGGGCTGGACGATTTGATTAACTCAGCTCAGGGTGGTTCTCTCTCCAGCTGTTTTCCAGGGACTCTGCAGCCAATTTTAACAGCAGGTAAGGAGCTTAACAACACAGCCTAACTTTGTATAGCAGCTCGTTTGAGGCAAAAAAAAAGGGTGCTACTAGAGTGTTGCTGTCTAATGCTGGCTGGCATCACCACACAGATCCACAGCTTGTTTGTTGTCATTTTTTTTCCTCTGCTCATCCCTTCTGTCGCATGTTTGGAGTCAAAACAAACCGGACAGCACAGCCAGGATGAACTGGGTGCCAGATGTCAGTGAAAAAGAAAGGAGACTGCCCCACATGTCCCATAGTGACCCGAGATAACAGTTTTGAGCACACAGAGTAAATGCCTGTTTGCTTTGAATGTTTTCATATTAAAAAGGCCAAAAACATGTTGTCAAACAGGTCAGACAGCAGCATCTTAAACAAAATAAACACTGCGGTGTTTACAAGAAACGGTTAGTTGACTAATCGATTAGCTGACTGACAGAAAAAGTGCCATAATCAATTCAACATTTAAGTGTGTTTCCAAGCAAATTCTCTGATTGCAGCTTCTGTAGTGTGAAGACTCACAGCTTTTGTTGATTTTAAATCACTAGAAATTTTCAAAATGTGGCTTTGTAACTGTTTAACCAACTGTGTAATCGATAATGAAAATAATCATTCATTATTAGATATTACACATGGTTAGAGTGTCTGTGTAACTTTAAAGTAAGACCTTATTTTTCTTTCCTATGTCACATGATTATTACCTTTCCCATACTAATATCATTATTATCACTATCTATGGAAATCCATGAGATACGTGTGGTTATGTACAGTAATGTACACTTCTCATTATGTAATTACAACACTTTTTACTCATGTTGAGGGGAATTCATTTCTTGTACAGGCATAATAATTTCTGAATTTCACTGGAAAAAAAACACCTCTTCACTAAAGCCTACATTACAAACTGTTCTCAGTCTCGTCATGGTTCCATTCACAAGATATGCATGCACCACATGCCTCCTACTAACCAGGGGTACCCACTGGAGACCAGCTAGATATCTAAATATGATCTGGGCTAACAGTCAATAAGCTAGACAGTCAAGCATAAAGCTGTTCGGAGGAGGGACCGAGAGAAGGGGTGCACTAACATGGATAGTTGGCTGCAGCGAAGTAATGAAGGTTTATTTGATCTGAAGTGTACAGAAAAACACATCTGTGTATATCGCAGCCTTTATGTCACCCAACCTCCTCAGATCATTCAATCCCCCATATGTAAAACCTCTATCACACATGATTTGGATCCCAACAGCTGTGTTCCCATAATTTCACACAGGCTAGCAAAATCTCTCAGTTTCCCCTTTACGTTTTCGGTTTTACAGTTTGCAGTTTTACAGTCATTGCTAGAGGCAAGCGGTAATTTGAATTACAATAGGCGAAACAAGACAGATCTGGGTCCCTCAGACTCCAGCCCCTCCTGCCTGCCTGCCTTGGCCCGTGTGTGGAGCCATCCGTTGAGCTCAGACTGGGGTAGGGAATTTTCTTACCTATTTTATTTTAACGCTCTGAAAACCCAGGACCTTCCTCTTCTACCGCCATACTTTCACCGTGGCTCTTTCCCGCAGACGGCTAAATAAAGACAGTCTCCACGGTAGTATAGCTGCAACCTCTTGGCGCACCTTGGATATTCAGGGTTTGCATCTATGCGCTCCGGACGATCACGCTCCGGTCCGACCACTACCGCTGCTGGCTGGTTGGTGTGAGCGGCCGACTCAGTCGCAGCAGCAGCAGCTGGCGGCAGGTGTGCTCCACAACACCGCCCACACAAGTTAACAGGTCGCACCGCGCAGCGAGGAGGAAAGTGGTGTATTGAGGAAACTGGACTAAAGTCCGCCCACTCCTGAACCAGACTGACTTAATCTGAATTGTATGATAATAATGATAATTTTAGTTAAGTTAAATCATAAGGAGAAATTCACATTGCATATATAACACAACACAACACTAAATAAGTCTCCTTCTTATCGGCTCGTCCTGTCTTGTCCTGCATCTTGTTGTTCAAACAAATTCTTCGGTGATTTTAACCAAACCAATAAGAACACTGGAAAACTACACAAAAGCAAATTATTATCTGGACATAATATTTATCTAGAATATGAACAAGAGCCACAAGTTTCTGTTGAGTTGCTGCCGTGCAAATGAAAAATAGAAGCTTTGTCATAGTTCAGTTTAAAGTGTATTTTATCAATGACAATGATCATCCAGAGCCATTTATAGTAAATAATATATGTTTGTTTGAAGGCCTATCACTTACATCAATCATCAGTGACGAGTAACTCTTCTCTTTTTGTTTAATCGACCATCAGCAGGTATACCTGTTTCTCATGAAAGTAGTGTTTCAGGTCAGGATGTCATGTCAAGTATCAAAGAACCACAGCATTTATAAATATAGGAATATGTTCAATTTGATATGATAAGTGATAGCTAAAAACAATATGCTTGTGAGCTTGTAATGTGGCGTAACTACCAATGCATCAAACTCCATAGGTCAAGTAGCATCCACTACAGTGAAATATATGATGCCAGATCCCCTTAAAATGGCAGCAATGAGTGTTGTAGACTGACTCTGCTTCTCATGCTCATATTTGATTAATCACCCTCATGGCATTACAGGGGTCCTCTCCCTCTCCTTGGCATGAATCACCCCTCATATTTTGGCTGGCAACACTGGCAGAACAAGAACTAGTTCATAATGTTAAATGATTTTTTTTTTTAAAAAGTGTAGGCGTGGCGAAGCTGGGTCCTATACTCCTGTGCATCAGTATTTATTTACCCCCACCCTCCCTGAGAATTGACAATGATGGATCATCTGTGGCTGTTCAGTGTGTGTGTGTGTGTGTGTGTTACTCCCCTATGTGGGCCCCACATGCAGCAGAATGGGCTGACGCCTGGATCCCCCTTGATTGTTCCTCAATCAAACCCATGCAGATGTTAAAAAAAAAGAAGCAGCAAAACAGCTTAAAAAGCAACAAAACAGCTTTAAGGCTGTTTTCTGTGGGCTAAATAGTCACCGCTATACCCTTGATCTGAGGGCTTGGGCTGTAAACTGCCAAGGATTAGCATTACACTAATTTCAGCTTCTGTAAACAAACTCAGGAACGTGGTGTCCAGTAATATGTCTTAATATCTGTCTGTTGGCCTTTTACAAAAGAAAAAACTGCTTAAATAATATCAACCTGCCATTATTGTATTTCTAATGACCTAAATCCTAAACACACACAGATATAAAAAGTAAGTTAACTTACTTTAAGTTAGACCATCCGTTAACTGTTTTCCAAGAGTTACCTCAAATGTGCAAATTTCCACAAACTCAAGGAGAATCATCCTCCATCCATTGTTTGAAAAGAGAGATCATCGAAATGTTATGAATCAGTTCATATTTCTTAAATGGTCAGATACTCTCTGGATTGAGAATCAAGTCACCGTGTTTCTCAGAGATCAGTTAGAATGATATTACTTTATCAGACCATCTGGGTGATAGACAAAAAGAAGTTAACAGAAACATGGCCAAGGTAATTATAGAGCTAAAAGAAATGTTCTTAAGAAGACAGTCACAGGAGAGACTTATTTGTTTTGTCACTGATCTTGGGCCAAATTTAACAGATGGAAGAATGTACAAGGTGCTGGCCTTTGTGGAGGATGCCTGGACGGATTTAAGATCCATTCAGGTGAAAGCGTAGGAGTCATCACCTTCAGCCTAATGGGCCACACCTCTGAGATCACTATGACCACATTCCTCAAAATGGCAGCTCTGGTCTGGAGACACTCTACAAACCCAGCTGGCCAAGCCCAACCCAGCTGAGATGTGGGACTTAAGAACAGTCGGACAGACTCTCTCAGCTGCAGTGTTTCTGCTGTCGGCCAAGGTGTTGGGATTAGCTGTGGCTCCTTTAGAACAGCTCTAAATCCTAATTATTTCGTGTCTCATCTCTCCCATTACAGCTAATAGACCCTCCTCAGGAAGAGATCACAGACTCACACAGCAACAGCCCTGCCATGCTATAGCAAACTGAACACAGCAGTGGGAACTGCTAGAAGTACATTACTGAAGTACTGCATCTAAATATAATTTTAAACTTGCAATGCGCCGATATTTCCATTTTATACTACATTTCAGAAGTAAATATTGTACTTTTACTCAACAACATAATCATCAGATGTCTATCACTTAGCAGTTCACTGAAGACATTCCCCATCATTTAGAAAATAACTTTATAGGCCAAAAAGAATTAAATTATTTCTCAAAAAAATAGCAAAGATTAAGGAAATGTCCCAAAATTTAACTCAGATTTGGGAAACTAACTTTGTTTTATTCTTGCCTGACCCGTTAGTCTTCCCACTCAGATTTATCTTGTGACCCTTTTAAGGGCGGTACTAAATAACTGAACCTAAACTGTATAAAATACTTAAAATTACTTCCCACCTCGACTACCCACAACAGTAAAATGCTGCTTAAACACTAATGTATTAGTATTAAACTAATAATGTCTATATATAAATTGTAAAACCTCTAGGAGTCTTTTTTCTGCTGGTGAACTTTACTTTTGATACTCAAGGTACCTCTAGTGCTAATGAACATCTATTATATTCATATAGCTGCCATGGAGTATTTTTACATTACTGCATTAGTGCTGTCCAGCCAGGATAACCTCCATTTGAATGTATAGATTTACTTAATCTACTATTGTGCCCTGTACATGCATACTCCAAGCAACAAAAAGTTAACGACGCGGTTCATGTGCATTTGACTATCTCCTCAAAACTCTGTGGCTATTTTTCTGGAGTGTATGTATTACCTGTGCTGTATAATAACCTCTGAAAGTTTATTTTGACAAAAGACTTGGTGGTATTAACTGGGAGTAATCATGTAGTACTGCCCACATGCCACCATGTTTGCCACATCCCTGTCAGCCGCGTGTTTGCAGCTTGTAGCAAGATGGGAGAGGGACTCTGGGCTTCTGATGAAACCTCCTCCTGACTATAACTTTGCACGCACAGATGGAATACCAATTAGCAAATCATAATGTCAGGCTGCAATGCAAGAGTGAATAGTTGCCACTATCGCGACATGACAAAAGTAGTGTCATATCTGCAAGCTACAACAGTAAGAGAGAACACAGTTAGCTGTGTGCACAACATCACATAGGAAATAAGCTTTAGTGTTTATGACATGCATTTATTTCAGTTTAGCTAAGAAGGTAGCTTACGCCCTGTGGTAAACCTAGCCTGTATATGTAATAATGTGTGTGTGTGTGTGTGTGTGGGGGTTAATAGTGTAAAATAAGAGAAGCTCTTCATACTGTCTGTATGTCTGACCTCAAAAAAAGAACAATTTTTTAGAACATGTCCATGTCCTATAAGCATGATATCAAATGATGTTGTGTGTGCATATGTCTGGTGACAATGCAGAGCCAGTGACAGAAAGAGGAAGGGAAGATGCACAGTCTAGCAGATTAGTGAAAGGATGCTCCTGTTGTTTTATTATGCAAGCTACACAGAGCAGGTTTGAGGCGTTGGCACACTTAAAATAACTGTATGCTTTAACTAACCCTCCCTACTGTGGCTTGTGCTTTTTCTTTTTTTTTTTTACAAGCACACCGTGACATAAAGTGTACATATGTGAATGGATAGTAGAGAGACAGAATGTTACGTTGAACAGATGGCGATTGACATGTGCCGAGATTAATCCTGGTATTATGGAGAAAACAATTAAATCTCCATGAATAGGCATGAATCAAATCTTAGAGGAATGCATGTGGATTGGCCTATGGAAAACACAAACATACAACTTAAATTTGAAGTAGTGCACAGTTATAGTGAATATATCCAGCTCACACAAGCAAAACCTCCACATGTTTGTCAGATTTGTTATCCTCCTTCTCAACATTGCCATCTGTAGAAAATAAACACACACACACACACACACACACACACAGAAATCTTGCCGTGGAAGCTACTAAGGTATGGTTACAGGAAAGACAAACAGAGCAACACATGCAGATATGCTGATAGTCCTTTTCCATCCTTTCAGTTAAACCAACGGTCAAACATTTGTCAAGCACACACCTTCTGTTCATGTGCTGCCAGTCTCTGATTGTAAAAACACAAGTACACGTAATCAGTTTATTTTTAAGTCAGATTCTGTTGGAAATCACAGAAGTCAGAGGTGATGTGTTGTTTACAGAGAATAGAAAGAATAAAGAGTGAACCAAGCTGATTCCTCAAAGGGTAACTGTTTGCATTCTGTCTGAAAGGGTAAATCATTTTAACATCAGTATCCATTAGATTGTCTCTAATTATTGCACAAAATCCATACATTATGAATTGTAGCAGCAGCACTGGCAAACTAAGAATGACTTTAGTCAAAGAGCACAAGTGTATTCACAGCAATCCCATAACTATCTGTATTATAGCACCATCTAGTGTGCACTTGCAGTGACTCTTACTACAGATCTGAACCAGAAAATCAGTCCTGCAGGGAAAAATGCTTTCACGGTGCTCAGAACTTTGTTTAGAGTCAGGAAGTAAATAAAAATAGCAATAATAATAGATAAACAGTAAGTAAATAGGAAAATGTAAAATGAAAATGTGTAAATGAGCGAATTACTACAAAAGTGCAAAAATGGGAGCGTAGATTAATAATAATTTCAAAAAATAAACTAACCATAATGTGCAAGTGTAAACTGACTGAAAATTGTGATGGGGTCAAGGTAAATTAACCCAGTGGTTTAACAGCGAGTACTGATGGAGATAGAGTCTGTGGATGAATCGCTCCTCTGACTAACCAGGACATGCGTGAACATGTGGGTGATGGAGAGAAGTTTGACTGACATCCTACTCTCCACAGCTACATGCACAGATTTACAGGATGGAGGGAATATAGATCTAAATATATCTCCAGACTGGTCTGTGGTTGTATATCTTAGTTTTGCTCTGATATTGGTCAGGGACAGAACCATAAATAAAGCCAGCTTATTTAAGCCTCAGAAACTTCAACAGTGATCGCATGTCTGTTTACAGAAGATCAGAGGATATGGGTATTTCATCATTGAAACTGCACATTATTTAAAATCCTCCACAGTTTATTCAGGAGTATTCTTAAAGGACATGTGTAACCATATATATTCATTTTTCATTTGTGTGACATCTTTAAATCTCTAAAGGCTAGTAACTTGTAGTTGGCAACAGTAATCTAAACTATTTATCTGATCAATTTGTGTTTTAAATTAAATAAAAATGGGGTGAAATCGGCAAATGTAAACAGCATTCTGCAGCAAGACACCCTGCTGTTGTTAGATAAGGTACCCCAGAGAAATCATGCACTAAGTGAAGGTGCAAGTGCAGACAGCACAAATAAAACCAATACCAGATTTAATCTTACTGTTTGTTTACACTCCTGACAGATGCAAATAAACAAAACCTGCTGTCTTAATTATACTGCCTTATCAAAAGAAATTTGCTAAATAATTTTCATTCTGAGGTTTGTGAGTGAGGATTTTTACTTACGAGCCCTGACTCTTCATCACCCTGCCTTCAAGAGAGTTCAGGTGAAATTATGGTGCACAAGTGAAGAGCAAAATAATGTCTTGATTTAAAGCGTGTTCAAACATTAAATGCGACATAGTTCTTGACAAAAGGCCTGTTGAATAGAGGTTGCAGAAATGTGGCTGTGCAGGGGTAACCACAGGCACTGCCTAACCAGCTCTCACCTCATCTCTCCACGTGTGTCTCTCTTCCCATTTCGCTGCCTTTGTTTTCATTGTCGCCTTGTGATCATGGCTGCTCATTCTACCGAAGAACCGTTCCCTTTCACGGGCACTCCCCAAAAAACCGGCGCCACTCTTGCCTCCTGAGTTCCCAGGCGATGGCCGAGGTATCGCTATCCTCATTTCGGCGTGGACGGGGCCCCGGCATGCAGGTAAGCCCGACCAGCTGCCTCACGTTAATTAGCTTCGATCTAGCAAAACTAAAGGCCCCACTCATTCACATAATTTGTACACAGCTAGCTAGCTTATTAGCATCGCCAGAAACACTGAACAACTATGACAGCAGGCTCTGTGGCGGTATGACAACCAAATCAACACAAAGTGATCGATATAAATATTTTCCCCTGTTGCCAAAGAGTGTTTCGGTGCTGGGCCTTAGTTTTACAGTTAACTGACACAACGGCGGCAGGTCAGTTGGCATTCGATGCTAACATGTTGGCCTGGCGGCTAACAGCTGAATTCGTCCACTTCCAGTCTCCTCAGGAAGAGCAGTGTGTCCTGTCAGATGGTTAAATCTGGTTTTATGGCTGTTGCGACCGGGTTCCAGAGATAGAAACTAGTTAAATTAACTTATAGATGGTTTTATTGACGATTAATGAGCGGAACAAGCTGCTTAGTAACTGCCAAGTCACACTGGAGCACAAGTAGGTAGCCACACAGAGTGTTAAATTAGTTAATGAGATCCTGCTCATTTTCATGCAGGCATGTCTGTGGAATAAGGTTAGCTGGCACACCATTACACATAAAAGTAAGGTCAACCATTTTCAACCATGCCACCTTCCTCCAGTCGTGTTTAAAGGGCTGAATCAGCCCCCTCAATGAATGTAAACAATTGTGTGTGAATTAATCATTTAAGAGTCTCAAAATGACTAATGTCATTTTAAAACTATATTCTTCACAGTAATCCCTGCTTCAATGTAAGTAACTGAACCTGTGTGTTGCATCATTTTGTAGCCTGATGATCTTAAATAGTTCTGTTTCTTTTGGGGTCACAACTGAGGGAAGCCAAAGATCATTGATATCATCGATGCGACAGGCGGTATTGATGTGAACATGACCACGGTGGCGAAACCGAAAGATGGGACAATCACTGAATCTCTGGTGAGTACTTAAGGTCAGTAGACACCTTTGATTGAAGATTGATTTTTTTTAAGTAAGTGATACAGCTGTCACATAGAAAGTAGTCTGTGTCGCTATTGTCCTGCAGATGAAATAATTTTAGTGATGTGTAGTTTCTTTAAGGCCAGTTACACTTCACAGATCATTAGACTCGCTGTTTCTTCATATCTGTCTCACTGTGTCTTTTGTATATTTCCAGATCCCTCCTGCCTGGGTCAATCCATCAGGGGAGTATCGCATTGGAGTTAAGAAGCGCTCTGAGTTCTTCCCTAAGGCTCTTAAAGAGAGAGAATGCATGGGTAGGAAGACAGGACATCATCACTGTTCTAGATCTGTAGGTGGTTTTGATTTTGTAACTTACTATGCACTATACACAGGGACTGATCACTTAAAACAATCTTGGATGATATAATATATGACTAGAAAACTTGTACATAGACAAGTTTAGAGTTTTCTATTCTCATGAAAAATTTTCATGATTATTTTTCATCTTACATTGTACATCAGATAAAAGAAACCTTGTACAGTTAGAATGATTAACATATGATAAAAGTGTGTACAAAGGTCAGAATTACTTCAAATAAACAAAAGGAACTGAAGGCTGCAGTTTTGTCAGTACTATCAAGGTATTACTTTTGTCTACTAAGCGAAAAGGAAGATGTGGGACCCTTTTAGAGCAGCACTTGCTGAGGTCTGTATAAATGAAAAGAGTTTGACCTCTCTCACCCATCACCCTCACAGGTCAGACCCACAAACTAAAGTTCTTGGTACTCATCAACTTTTGCATGCCAGTCAAACTAATATGGTAATGTGGTTTCTTACTCCATTCTCTCTGCTGCTCCTTTCCAACACATACCAGATGGAGAAGTTGCAGAAAGAAAGAGCTGCAGAGTCAGTCAGAACTCCTGGCATCACTAGAGAAAAGAAATACAGTGATCCTGGTCCTGTATGTATTGTGTGCTTTGTACGTGGCATCATGGAGGTACCTCTCCAGCTCAACCATCTTAATGCATGATGTTTTGGACCTTTCTCTTCGCCATTTACTCATGTAACCACTTTATTTGCTGTTTGTCCTTTTTTAGGGCTGTGGACACTTCAGAGTAGCAGAGAGCTGTCCCAGTGCTGTGCTGTGCTCTTACAGAGACGTCACATACATTAGGAAATGCTGAGATGTACTTCTCTGTCAATGTTATGATGGAAAACACTCTGCATTGTCACCAGTGGAGGTAGGCATCCCAGCACGATAAATCTTTGTTTTCAGCTGCTCTGAAAAGACTTTTAGATTCAGTCACCAAAAATGTTCATGGTAACAGTTAAGGCTGCATATGTGTAAGTCCACTGCCTTATCTCAGTCTAACTCACTTATGTGCTGTTAAAAGGGCTCATGGGACACACGTGGCAACATTGCAGCAGGTTACTTCCAGAGGAACCAGAGCATGTGACGTTGCTCGGTGCCCAAATCGCTCTGAAGAATTGGAACACCCGCCTCAACACCATGGAAACAGTGGACTCATCCATACGGTATATTGCCCGAGCAAATATAGTTTAACAGTTGACCTTCGTTTTATAACTTTGTATTTTAACCCTTCATTCTTTATCTCTCTGTCTATTAAAGATGATTGAGTGATCAGCTACAAGTGTGACCTAGTTAACTATAGCTATGGGGAAGCCACCCATTGGCCCAATTAAGGTGAGTTCTGTGCAGAGTGGTCGCTGTGTGGGTTGATTTTGTGTTACACACTAATGCTTACTTATTTTTCCTTAATTTGCCTTCCAGGAGGATTTGTGAGGTGATCACAGAGGCTGTCCAGAAACACAATGTGATAACTGTTTCCAAGTGCTGGAAACAACTTGACCCTTGTCTCTCCACAGTCGGCTGTCCCAGGGGAACCACCAGTAGTGTTATAGGTACACACGCTGATAAAACACATATATTTATACACATATTTAAAGTTAACCAGGAGACAAGTTTCTATATGATTTGCATCCTCTCCTGCTCCTCCACTCTCTTTGTTCATGGTGTTGGGTATGTGACTCTGGACATGATGGTGTAGAGTATTCCCTGAGGCTGCCTCCAACCAGTACCTGGTCATCCAGGGCCCCCAGTACAGGCCAGGGCCCTGGGGGTCAACATCAGTGCCCTGGTGGGTGCCATTGCATCTGTACCCAACTGGATACTTAGTGGCACCCAGCTGATGAGCCCCAGCATCCATGTCATCCCTAATGCCTGCTGGAGCATCAGCACTTATCCTTTCAGGTGTGGACTGGTGGACTGATACTAGACCTGGGAATATTTGCATGTATGGAAGTATGAGTGACTACAGATTTGATGCTAGTATAGAATTTGTTTTCTTTGTGTGACAAGACTGAGCAAGTGAGATCCGTCCCTCTATTTCTCTTTCGAGGAAGCGCTGAAGCTTACAGCTCTGAAGGTTGATGACATTGAGGTGTTGCACAGGAGCCATGAATAATCAGGCCAGTAACTTGACTGCGAAGTAGCAACAGGTGCCCTTTCCTTTAACATTTCTTGTAGTCTCATCATATTCTTTTAGTAATGTCCTCCTTTCTTCCTCAGGTGGACAGGGCATTAGACTACCTCCTCCAACATACTCTTTGCCCACGAGCCACCTCGGCTTCTCCAGTGGTGACCGAGACACAGGAGGGCATCTACCTCAAGGGACCCAGGCCAAATTCTTGCCTCAGATTCATGGAGTAGGAATTGAACCCATCTTTCCCAGAGAACACAGGTGCTAATCACATACATTTTGCACCTCTGCATTTCAACATTTCACTTTTGTATATTCTTACTAACATTTATTTTTTAAACATCTGTCTTCTTCTAAAATCCATTCCACAGGAAACTCTGGCCGAATCTCCTTGCAGCTGCATGGCTCATGTGCACTTCATGGGTCAGTGCCCTCTCATCTGAGCTGATGAACCAGTGTGCCATGTCAGTATCGATCCTTGGGACTGAGAAGTGCACTACACAGAGGTAAAGGGACAAGACAGAGAGGAGGGGAGGAAAAGATGGAGCTCTTGTTTCTTTGTGTATTAATGTTAATATGACCTTTGCTGATGTTTTTTAGGTGTGTGGAGTGCGACACAAGCGGCGGCAACTGGGCCTGTTCAAGTTCCAATCAAGTTATTATCCCATAAGTGAGTTCTAATGTTAAACTGGCATTTAGTGAAGGTTTGCGCAAGTGTGTGTGTTTGTGTGTGTCTGATGGTCTCTTGTCTTCCCTCAGAGTGACAGATGAGTAAGCCAATCACAGTGTGTTTCACAGGCGTCCACTTCAGACGGGCCAGATCAGGCACTTCATCACTGTTCCTCAGGGGCCTCCTGGGCAGGTCAGTGTCTCTGTGTGATAAGAGGTTCTTTGTTGCTGCCTCTTGACAACTTTGAGTGGGGTGTGTGCAGGTCTTGGCTTGTTGAAAAATGTTGTTGAATGTGACTAAAAACCTCAAATAATCGGTGAACTTTCAAATTAGTAATTCATCCATCCATCAAAATTATTATTATTCACAGTTGTTAAGTACTGACACAAATGATATATAAATGTATGTGTAACAAATAACTGTAGATCTCATATATTCCCTGCTGGTTGTCGGATATTCTGGGACTGGTATGACCATGAAAAAAGTATTGAATTGCACTCTCTGTAGCATTAAAACTGTCTTACAAAGTCCTCAGTTTAACGCGGTGAACACTGCAGAAACTCTGTATCACCAGTTGTACCATTTCAGTCTTTTAAGTGTTTGTTCAAGGTATCAAATGTTGAATCTTGTTCTGTTTTGATTCACAAATTAATGATATGATACGTTTCAGTGTCCTTGTGGTAATGCCTGAGAGAGTGCCTTTCATTTCTGTTTCATTTTATTTGATGTGATGGATTTATTTTGGATTTCAAAATGAAACTGGGGTTTGGTGTGACTCATTTTTAAAGTCTCTACAGGACTTGATTGATCAGTCATTTTGAGCGATGTAGTTTCTGTTGCTGCTAACCTATATTGCATTTTATTTAGCCTACCCTCACTTATATAAGTTGGGTGAACAAAGTAAAAGAAACACCTATCAGTATAACACAATACAATTTAAATGTATCACAAATGACATCCTCCAAAATGATCATACAGTTGAATCAACACCTCTTTAAAACAGTTTGAACAAAAACTGATCTTTAAAACATTCATGAGGGAAGGATTTGCATGCTGCATCCAGCACAGCGAATGAAGAGTCTCTCCTTCCTTGATGCCGGAGAGTGTAGCTGTCAGTTTGATTAATTGTTGGAAACTGCAACAACTAAAATATTGCACGGAAAAAGATCAAATAGCCCACAGTCAGAAACGAAAGATGTGACTTTCATACTTTTATTCTGAGAAGAGATAGCTGTGCATTATCAAAATATTTAATCTTAAATGTTTTTTCTTTGCCACTTCCTGTCTTCCTCCCACACTTACTGGTTTCACCTCTTGCTTTTTCACCCTCATCTGCATCCTCTCATCTCCTTGTTGTTCTATTTTTCACCTTTCTGTCTCTCTCTCGTCTCTCTTGCAGAGATCACGCTGACCTCTCATTCGGGAGATGTGTCGTCAAAGTTTGTTCTCCACGCAGTGCACCTGGTCAAACAGAAAGCGTACAGAGCTAATGAATTCTACAAGTTCTCTTCACTGTTGGAAAGAGGCTCATTAACTGAGGCTTTTCCTGTGCTGGTAAGTATATTTTATTTATTATATATATTTGTTTGACTGGGAGTTTGCAGGTAAGTCATACTGTAAATATACTGGAGTCAGCTAAAACGAAAGCTGGTTGTCATTTATAGTTCTCTGCCAAATGCCATCTATTAGGCCTTTAATGGAGGTCACCTCATTGCTTAGATGTATGCATAGAAAATGGAAGAGGGGTGGACTAATTTCTGTGTGTGTTTGTCTCCTCTCCAGTCAGGTAGGGTAGTAGAGTTGTGCATTGCGCGCTGGTGGGCGAGCCTGGGTGACGTTACGGTGGACTACAGCATCTCGTTCCATGGACTCAGCACTTCTCCCTCTCCCCTGCACATAGTAAGAAGAGCTGCAGATGCACCAGAAACTAAACTACATCCCAGACAGTGTTAGTTCTCTGTTTCTGACTCTCATCTGTTTCTACCCAGCATGCCTCAGAGGGAGTGACGAGTTTTGATGTGTCGTCGCCTCTGAGGTACGAGGAGGTATCCCCCACTATCACTCTTAAGTCCTGGGTTCAGCCCCTCAGGTACGTGCACACACACACACACACACACACACACACACACATTTTGTTGTTTGCTAACTGTGCAGCTCATTGTGTGATTCCTGTTGTTGCTGTGATTGTAGACCCTTAAGTTCAAAGATAAAAGCCTTGGGAATGAGGGATGTTCTCCCCAATAACAGACAACTCTATGAGATTGTCCTCACCTACAGCTTTCACCAGGTACAGCCAGCACAACATACAAGAAAGAAAGTGATTTTTTTTCTTTGTGTGTGTGTAATCCTTTTTTGTTTTCTCCTCAGCCTAAGAGTGGCGAGGTTACCCCCAGCTGTCCCATGCTGTGTGAACTGCTGTATGAGTCTGAGTTTGACAGTCAGCTCTGGATGCTGTTTGATCAGAACAAGAGACTACTGGGCTCAGGGGACGCCTACCCACACCAGGTACACTCAGCCACATGAAGAGCTGGGAGATGAAGAGATAACTTTTTTTTTTCTTTCTCAGATGCTCTGGGTAAGTCCCTTGTGTGCATTGTATAAACTGAAACAACTCCCCTCTGTCTGTTTGACTTCCCAGTACTCCCTGAAGCTGGAAAAGGGGGACTACACTGTGCGTCTGCAGGTACGCCACGAGCAGTCCAGCGAGCTGGAGCGCCTTAAAGACCTACCATTTGTGGTTTCTCACCGTCTTTCCACCACGCTCAGTCTGGATGTCTACGAGACGCATCGAGCTGCCCTCATGTCCAAGAAGAAGGCGAACTCTGTCACCCTGTGCCCGGGTGCCACTCAGCCTTTCTACGTCACAGCCCTGCCAGACGACAAGTGAGTCAAACCAAGAAAAGCCTGTCTCGATTGGTATGATCGGTCTCTGATCGCAGAACAGAAGAGGCTTCACAGAAATAAAAAATCTATTTTTAATTGTCTCCCAGTAAATATTCTCAGCCCTCCATGAGATTGTACAGCTGTGACACTCAGTGCAACTGTAGACCCAGATTGTATCCAAGGTCAATAGAAGAAATTTGGATCATTGATCAAAAATAAGGTTGTGCTGTACTCAGTGTCTGATGATCTGTTTAAGCAGGGAAAGAGTGATGTTTACTAGGCAAAATTCCTCCTTGAAAATGTATTTCTCAACATTAATGATATCAAACGTGTGATATTTCTGTCTTTATTCTTTCTGTTGCCGTCTTTCCCCCTTCACCTCTCCCTCTTACAGGATCCCTAAGGGGACGAGTCCAGGGTGCTATCTTTCAGGCTCTCTCGTTGTCCCCAAGAGCGAGTATGGCAAGAAAGCAGTGAGTGACTCTGTTCTTTGTTAATCTCTATACTTCAGAGCAGTGGTCAGTCCTGCTCCTCAGGACCCAAAGTCGTCAGTGCTGGTTTTCACATTTTGCCAATTTCAAAATACCCTGTGGGACTCCTCACCCCACAGAGTAATGACACAGCAGCTTACCGTGGCCAGCCTGCTGATCCTGGTTAATAATGTAAAATCTGAAAGTCAGTATGTGATGTCCTGATGATGAGGGTTAAAGACCAGTGCTCAAGAGCTCGTAGCTTTTTCCTTTTTAACTTCTCTCTGGTGTATCTCACTTTCAGACCTGAGCTGATCAGTGTGGTCTGTCGCTTCTTAAATTGGTTGCCACATCCTTTTGGTTCATAATGCATGTCACTTTTTTTCCTTTCCTCACTCATTTGCCTTTGTCCATTCATCCAGAAAAACAATCCAGATGCCAGATCTCAACACAATGGATCTGGTTGTTTATTGATTCTCTAGACAACTGACTGATTGAAGAGAATATTTTGGTTGCTAACATGGTTAAGTTGAAATGAGATGAAATGAAATGAAATGAGCATCAACTGCATATGGACTACATTGTCAGTATTTTATCCAACTTAAAATTGGGAAAAATACCTTTGAAAAGATTCACTTGTATAACTTGTGCATCTGTGTAGTCTACAAGTATAAATAAATTACAGAAACAAAAATAACACTGTTTCAGGTAACTTGAGCAGTAAGTATTTGCTATTTACTGCCAGGCTACAGGGGTGTGTTCTGTCAAAAACCATAAATAAATTAAACAAAACATCTCTATGAGTCAACACCAAAAATGAAATATTTACTTTTATATACACTACAATGGCAAATGTATAATTTGCAGAGCCTGTTCTTATTATCTTCTTGGGCTGCAAGTGCTCACCTTCACGTCTTTAAAGAGCTGTGTAACCATACACGCCTGAACATTTCTTTGTGTTTGTGCTTGAACTCGCTTCACTCAGTGGCTCCAGTGGAAAGTACTTTGATTCAAACGTCAGCATCCATTTACAAATCAGCATTAAAAAAAAACATTTCTCATTGCATTGCTGCAGACCTGTATATTGTTTCAGCATTATACACACAAGAATTTTACTAATCTCATGTCAAATACTCACTCATATAACCCACTGATTTTATTTAGTTTCAGGCACTGAGTGAAAATATGTAGGAAAAACAATCAGATTCTGTTACATTGCACCTCTGTTTACCACTGTAACACATGTTTAAACCTGACAGGTAGGTGACAGACAGACTCTTGAGTCTCTGAGTGAGGGTGAAAGATTAAAAAAATGAAGAAAGAGCGAATCCTTTTTGGTGTGTTTGTGTTGTCTCTTCCTCACTGTGTGTTATTCTGACCACCAGGGGCAGGCCTCTGCAAAACGACAAGGAAAGTTTAAAAAGGTACTGGATGAGCTAGAAACACTGTACAACAGAGCGTCCACTGCTCTCCTACCATCTGGAAATGGCTTATTCCTTACCTTAAGATGGGATTTGTTACATCTGCATTAATCATGTCAAAGCATGTCAGTATTGCTGTATTGAAATATGCAAGTCTAGTCATAGTAGGTGTTTATTTTGATATGGAGTAGTTCACTTTTCTGGTGGTCAGTAAAATTATTATATCTATAAATATCAGCATCAGTTGCACTACTTTAAACCTATATAACTGGGTATTAAAAAGCATTTTTCTTAACTGATTTGAAGAGAGATAACCAGAAGGAGTTGGTTGGTAGGAAGAGGGTGATTCAGAGTAGAAAAAGAGCTCATGGATTTTTGTTCAATGTATCGTTTATGGGGTTTTTGATTGAACTATTTTTTTGTGTTCATACAGGATATCGTACCTGTCGTCTATCATTTAATCCCTGCTCCCAATAAAACAAAGAATGGAGGGAAGGAGAAGGACAAGGAAGGAGACAAAGAGAAAGACGTGAAAGAGGAGTTTGCAGAGGCCATGCGAGACTTGAAGATTCAGTGGATGACAAAGTGTGTACAGTTTTTCATTTGTTTTGTTCAGCAGCAAGTCGCTTGCTTCACTCAGTTCTCTCTCAACCACGTGTCCTGTCACCTCTTTGCTTTTCAGGTTGGACTCTAGCTCCATCTACGACGAACTGACGGAAAACTACTCGGATTACCTTCCGCTGCATGTGCAAAGACTGCACCAGCTGGACTCAGAAAAGGTAATAATGCACACAAGCAAGAGAAGAGGGGAAATGGAGGAGGTCCTGCAACTATGTCTGCACACAGTAATTTCTTCTTCTCTTGTTAATCTTTAGGAGCGGGTCAAACGTCTCAAGGAGGTGGTATCGGCTGCTGACATCGTCATCTCCCGCATCGACCAGACAGCCTTGGCTGTTTACCTCACCATGAAGACAGACCCTCGGCCTGATGCCGCCTCTATCAAGACGTACGCAGTAGAGTAGAAATATGAACATCATTAGAATCCCTTATCACCACATACTTAATTGATAGTAAAGATGTGAAAAGAGCAGGAGAAAAAGTGGGTCAGCCACACAAAATAACACATAACAGTATCCACAATTAGATTTTCCTTAAAAATGATCAAACATAGAACATAAACTTGTAGATATAGTAGCAGGATTTCTACCAGGATATTGTTTGGCTGAGGTGAGCTGCCCAGGTCCTGACACATCGCTCTTCCTGATCAGTTTAGTCAGTATTTGACAGTTTGTGCAGTCACCACACTCATCAAAAATCACTGGACTGCAGAACCTTGAGGCCTTAACTTCACCTGTCTTTCACCTCTGTGTTTCAGTGACATGGAGAAGCAGAAGTCATCTCTGCTGGATGCTCTGTGTAGAAAAGGCTGCGCTCTGGCCGACCAGCTCCTGCTACCCCCTGCGCCACAGGAGGGTGCCGGTGCTGTCGCCACTGGACAAACAGCAGCAGAGCAGGAGGCTGGGGAGGAGGTGGCCAGCAGTTCTGACGACATCCTGCAAAACGTGGCTAAAGCCCTATCGGATACGTTTTGGGAGGTGCAGAAGTGGGCAGACTTAACTGACTCCAAGGTGAGCAAAAAGTTCTTAATGCTGTGATGTGAATTTATTTTTCATGTCACATAAAAGTGTAAGGCTTGTGCTATTCTTTTCTTATTTCTTTCAAATCCGACGAAAAGACCAAAAATAAACCAACAACAATGTGTTTCGCCTTCAGACATGGCATGTCCAGATTGTTTCCATATTGAATTTAGAAAGTCTGGGCTAGAAAGTCAGATTTCAAAGTGCCTGTGGAGTCACTCACAGAAGCAACAAAACAAACAGTGAGCAGAATCCATGCTCTCTATCAGTATAGCTCTGGTGCTGCCATAACTTGAAGTGCTTGTAGTGCCTACCTCATTCCCACAGCAACCCATGCAGATAGGTTGGTAATGACTGCAGGGGATTTCCTGCAATTTCTCTCCTGAAAATGTGAATTAAGTAGATGTATCATAATTTTTTCATATAGTTAGCTTTAGTATAATTCAGTAGATGTTAAGCTAATACATTTTGTTTGTCTTCTGACTTTTCCACTGCCCAGGTGTTGATGTTTTCATATAAACATGCTCTGGTGAACAAGATGCACGGCCGAGCCTTAAAATACGCCTCAAAGATGGTGGAGGAGAAGCCCAGCAAAGAGAACATGAAGAACTGCATCCAGGTATGAGAGCAGTGATGGCTGATGAATACTTTGAATCCTTACTCCTAGAATAATTTAAAAAAGCATATTTATGTTTGATGAAATGTTTTGCTTTGTTCACCGGAAATCATGTTGTGTTTCTCGTTCTCTAGCTTATGCGACACCTCCGATGGACACACTGCGCCACCTTCAGTGAGAACTGGCTTCCTGTCATGTACCCCGCTGACTACACACCTTTCTAGGCACAGGCACACACGCATGCATGAGCAGCATGACCATACATGGTCCATCACATGGTAACTTCAATATCATGTCCCTCAGGGTCACATGGTCTATGCATCTGACCAACCAGCTGCCTCCTGAGAATTCCTTGTTTTGTTTTTTTCCAAATTCAGATGTAGGTGAACACCAAAATGAAGGATAACACTACATGTAAGCAGTTTGATGCACTCGATACCTTATAAGGCGAGGGGGTCATGTTCATCCTGTGGCAGAGCCATTCAAACCAGAGGTCGTCTTTAAATGTCTCAGCTCTGCAGACATTGTAGCTAGACTATCTCAGCTGAATATAACCAACAGAAAAATGTTGGAAAAGTTTTTTTTTAATGCTCAAAACTCTTGCCAAGGATTGTTGAAGCTGTAGTTCAGTGCTATCTTAGGGCGTTGTCCTTTATTTTGGTGTCATCTGCATATTTGGGAGGCTTTCCACCCTCCCTCCTCAGCTGTCCGGGCTCCATATCATATTAATAACCTCATTCTCTCTTGTAAATACTGTACAAGGGCCAGTGTGGACTCCACGGGATGCATCCCAAGTCTTTTAAAAACAAAAAACTGTGACCCTGTGTAATCACTTTCAAAAAAACAACAGCAGAATGATACTTGAGTGAGAAGACAGGAGGACTTGCTGCTGATGTTCGGACACATGAGGGCCTGATCCCTGAATTAAAAAGGGAGGCTCGGACAGAATTCAGTATCTTTTTTCTCTAATTTTTTTTTTTTTCTTTTTTTGATTGTTTGAGTCTGGCCAGGTTGATAGTTAGAGTTTAGTCGTGTCTGTCTTTTTAGGCCATGACTCGCGCACACAGTCTCAGAACTACATAACAGTGCTGAGGTGCCTTTCTACACGTACCTTACCTTTTCTGATGGGATAAAAGACGGAAGCGCGAGGGTCTTGGCCACAGGAAGCTGCAGAATCAGTAGCGTCAGTCAGCACTCGAGCCGCTTGTCATTTCACCTATCAGCCTTTTGGGTGTCAGATGTGGGTTTTAAAGCTCATGTTGGCAGTGTGATGTGTGTCAGTGACTCGTCTGGAAGTCACAAACACACTTTCTTGGCTTCTGCTTACCTCCAGAGGTACTGGCCACCCACCTCACACTCAACCTGAGTGCCACATTTGGCAACCATCAAACAGACCTCACTAACATAACAGATGCAGTCATAGGCAGCGGTAGGATGTTCAGATCAGATTTCATTGTAAAAATGTTCACACAGTAGTAAGAGATGTTTCTCTGCAGCATTCAAAATGTTGCATTTGTACACAGTGTCATAAAATAATGTACATACACTCATAACATAAAAATATTAAGATGCAATAGGTATATAATACAAATATTATTCTAATTGATGTATTTTGCATATATGCATGTCTTCTAGGATGTAAGAAAAACTAGTTTTATTTGGAAGCAGATTTTAGTTTGTTTCAATTTGAAAGATTTTTAATCTGAAACAAGATTTTGACAATATCCACTGTCTGAGTGTGTGTTTGTGAATGGTTTTATGTGTACTTGTGAGCATATTTTGTGTACATGAACAGAAGTGAAATGATAGCCATTTAGAGGGGGGTTAAGCATGAGTTTGTTTTTTTTTTCTTTTCTTCAGATACTTTATTTACTTGAAAGGGCCATGCCAGTGATTTTATATATTTTACATCACGGCTAAAAACCACCTTGAATCAAGCCACACTGTCCTGACAAAGGAGATTAGATGATTGATGATTTTTACATTAATTTGTTCTTGTTTAATCGTGAATATTAAATGCGAAAAAATTTGTGTAATGGCAGGTTGATTTGAAAAGTCTTGAGTCCTTTGACTTTGGTTTGACTTTCATTGTCATAGATTGGACAATATAATCAGAGATATCATCTTCCTTACCCACAATTCAACTTGATTACTGACAGTTTAGTCAGTGATTCAGGTGTGGCCTTAATCAGAGATGAGGAACAGGCTATTTAGGTAAACTCGCTTCTTTGTAACTCCATACTCCGACTGTGCAGCTTCCTCTGGAGCCGCCACAGACTTCAGACATCTTCTGTATTAGCAGCTACTGCTCAAAAAGACATTAAAGTCTAAACTGGTGGGATTCCCTCTTTGAGCAAGTTTTAAGAGTCTACCATTTGTTTTCTGTGCCATATGGAAATTAATGGGAGACAGTAACCGTACAGAATGGTTGGAAAGACGCATCTGAAAATACAAAACCTCACAGCATGTGGAGCTAGAACTTCCCAAAACACTGGCATGGTCCTTTAAAGTATCTCACTTGAATCAGTGTAACAAATGAGGACATGTGGCTCTTTGTGTTCACAGTGCCGTACAAAAGAGGACCCGAGGCTAAAGATACAAACTACATATCATTCAGTTTTTTTTAACCCTTTTTATATTTGTGATTCTCAACCTTTTTCACTTCACAACAACAGTGTGGTTTCCTGTCACAGTCTGTAATATCATCAGTTTAACCAAAGAGTGATTTTCCCATGTTAAGTTTGTTTAATTGTCAGAGGAAGTATGAAAATGAAAGTTTTACCAGACATGATAAAATTGGACACAACAATATTGAATTGAGGAACCAAAACCACAGTTGTAGATATAACGGCTTTAATAAACAGTGTCCTCTCTTCCTGATATTCTAAGCCCTCTCACAAGTAGAAGGCAAATGTGTAAGAATATAAAAGCAGCTGCTTTCAAGCCAAGGTCTGCATACACAGCAAATTAGTGGTCACAACTCATGTTTACCCAGGGGTAAGAAAACAACTTGTGTTTCTGTTTTTAGCTGTGACTTGTGTGCACTTTCTGCAGTGGCCTCAGCACAGGCCTCTTGGGAGCGTGCAGGGGTTTACTGGAGTCAGTTGGGTTTGTTGTTTGTTTTTTTGGACTGAATTTGTGTTGTTAATCACTTCTACTTTTTTGCATCTTCTGTTTCCCCTTCTTATCTTCGTCCCTTTTCTCCTCCTTCCTGTGTTTTGGGTTTCGGTTCAGGCAGACGTTACGTTTCAGGGCTCAGCTGTCGACAGTACGCGTTGCCAATGACAGTCTCTCCGAAAATGGCCTTAACTTTCACCACAGGACTGTGCCGTCCATTTCTGGCACCAAACAGACTTCTCATATCTGTTGCTATCACTCTGCTGGTGTCAGGAAAGACTTCAGAAATGCTTCTTATGGATGTTGAGTGTTTATATTTATAGTCATAAAATCTAGTAAATGCCAATATTTTACAGAATGTTACGAGATAAGGTTGTATGCTCTCAGTATTATTTTATACCCATTCTTCCTCGATGACGTGGGAAAAAGACCTGAGCTACTGTCACACCATTTTGTGGTCACACATGGAGTTAAGTCACAAACAAGGAAAATGACACTGAATAAAAATGATTTGGAAGAAAAGGAGAGTTCACTGGTCGTCACTTATAAAACACTGCAAATGAGATAGAAAGGTTTGTCCCATTTTTTTTTATTGCTGTATTAAACAATAAAATGTAAAAAACAAGTGTAGATATACTTAGATAAAAATGAAAAATGTCCAACATACTTTCCTACTGCTCAGGGTGACCTATTTAAAATTTATCCCACCAACAGTCCAAAAATGCAAAGATATTTCATTAATTTTCATATATAACAAAGAAGAACATTAAAAGCAGCTGGAACCATCAACCAGATCTGAAATAATTAATCGGTTATCAGAATCATTGCTGGTTAATTTTCTGTCAATAAATAAATTAAAAAATTCACTAATATGATTATAATGAGTAGCATGAAGCACAGATTCATTCTTGTCAGGCTAAAATTGCATCAGGCCTGGATCACATGGAGTTAAAAGGCACATACCACATTACTGCAATGATTTATAGCCTTAAATATTAGTAAATGTTCTAAATCTTTTTCTATGTGTAAACTTCACCCTTTTTTTTCATGGAGGGATTATAAGACAGTGGCCACATGGAGGTAAAAACACGTAAATGATCCATCTTCTACAATATAATGTGACTCATCTTTTTGTGAATATTTTCTAAAGTTCTGCTGATGGCTGAAACCCTAAAACTGACACCTGAACTACTGTATTTTGTTGCATGCAGGAGATGAAGAGAAACTGGCTAAAACACAAAAAACATCTGTGATGCAGGTAACATTTTCTTAAAGTAGAGCTACTCTGTTGGGATCAGGTGCAATAAAAATGTGACTGACACCTCCCTACGTTTGGCTGAGCCCTTTGACTGGGCCTGGACTCAGGGACTCAGGAGGCCGGTTCACTAATCCATCCATGCTTTCTGTATCTCTTACTCTCTGCACGTTGCCATGTAGATCTTCATGTCTCCATCTTCAGCCAGTAAACTTGTGTGAAAGGCCTTTTTAAAGTTCTCAGTGAAAGTCACGTCGTTCACCATCCTGACCTTGTTGGCCCAGATCACAGTCGTCCCTGGCCGACAGAAATGCTTCATGGTGGCCAGGAGCTCGTCCAGGAAGTCGTGATGGTAGACCACGTCTGCTGCCAGCACGTAGTCGTACCGGTAGACGGATGTAGGGTGGCTGCGCTCCAGGTCATAGCCCCAGGACAGCGCCTCCACCTTGGGCATGTGTGCGCAACGCCCCCTGGTGTTCCTCATCACGTTGGCCCTGAGGTTACTCAACACCTCCGGAAGGTCTGTGGCTGTGACTGAAGCTCCTGAAGACACAGAAACAAGGACACTAGTCACCATCATCCAATCGTCTAAGTACAACAAATGCAACACTTTTCACTGGAGGAGATCGCCACGTTCATATTGTCCTTTTCATAATAGCCATGGACAAAAATGTAAAAGATAAAAGAATGAATGAATGAACAATACAGTTACCTGAAAGAAAGGAAAGATTGTACAGTATAAAGTTTGGAAAATGAGTAGTAATAATATGAAGAATGTATTATTTGTGATTAATGGGCTAAATGCAAAAATACAGACAAGCTCTTGTGTATGTGTGCACAGGAATTTAACAATTGTTCTTTTTGCAAAGGGTAACAGGAGGCACAAAATCAAGCAATAGTTCAAATACACCATTTCATGCTATATAACACTAGTTCTCTACAGCTTGGATTTACAATATTTTCATATAAACTAGTGCACCAGTTTTAAGATAAGATGAAATAAACTAAATAATAAACTTGATTGATCCCCAGAGAGGTAATTCAGTTGTTGCAACAGCACAGACAGAAATAAGTTGTAAAATAAATACTAATAAGTTTATAAAATGTGAATGAGAATAGACAGAAAAATAGAAAGTACACAAGAGCAAATTAGTGTGTTTTGTGTTTTTATGTGCATCATGTCATAATGACTTTTGCGACTGCTCACCCAGCAGACTGGCTACAACAGCCACCAGTCCTGTTCCTGCTCCCAGCTCCAGCACCTCCTTCCCCTGCAGGTTCACCTTCTCCCTGTTGTTGTCCAGGAAGGAGCACAGAGCCAACGCCTGCACGAAAACAAAGAGACAGCGGGAATGAGCGACGCAACTGGAGATGTTAAGATGAATGAGGCTTTGTAGCATTTTGTAGTTTATAATAAAATAGTCACCGCTGGCCACATGACTGCTCCATAGGAGTCTATGGATTCATAAATGACAATGTCGTGTCCTACGTAATGGTAGACATCTTTATCCAAGCTGTTGAAGAACCTGGGGACCCAGGCTGGTGTTCGATCCTGCTGTGCAGCTGTCGACAAAACGACAAATGAACAAAATGAATCTCTGCCTCTCTACACCACATTTCAGCCTTACCATATGTGTCTTATATTTCACGTCTAAGATTTAATTCTTGTCATTAACCTCATTGAGATCATGTAGATGACTCACCTGTACTGTTGTCATCACTGGCTGTGTTGCTGCAATTTGAATCATTGTTCTCTGGTTTATTCTGCTCATCCTCTTTATATTCATCCACTGTCTCCTTCATCTCTTCATCCTCATCACACTCATGCTCATTTTTCTCTTCCTTATCATCTCCTCTCCCAGCCTCTGACATATGAGGTACCTCTGTTACATCTTTACTTTTTTCTTTAGTGACACTGTGAAGTTTGTCCTCATTGTGTTTTTCCTCCACAAGCTTTTCCTCGTTTTCCTTGTTCTTTCTTTCTTCCTTCTCTCTCAGCACATCTTGGATTTCCAGCTCCTTATCTCCCTCTCCCTCCTCCTCTCTGCACGTTGCCATGTAGATCTTCATGTCTCCATCTTCAGCCAGTAAACTCGTGTGAAAGGCCTTTTTAAAGTTCTCGGTGAAAGTCAGATCAGACTCCATTCTGACCTTGTTGGCCCAGATCAAAGTCGTCCCCGGCCGACAGAAATGCTTCATGGTGGCCAGGAGCTCGTCTAGGAAGTCGTGATGGTAGACCACATCTGTCCCCAGCACGTAGTCGTACCGGTAGACGGATGTAGGGTAGGAGCGCTCCAGGTTGTAGTCCCAGGACAGAGCTGCCACCTGGGGTGTGTGTTTGCAGCGCCCCCTGGTGTTCCTGCTCAGGTTGACTCTCAGGTTGTTCAGGACCTCTGGAAGGTCTGAAGCGGTCACCCATGCACCTGAGGTCAGAAAGAGAGAAACATTTAACCTGATATAACCTCTCAGGTGTGCATGGACAGACTATGAGGCTATGCTGCCCTGGGCACAGACATTTAAAGGCCCCCCACCCCTCCCAGTGTACAGAGAGCAAGACTCCCAAGCTGAGAGTTGTTTTATGCCATTTAATCACTCTTTGCAGTTATTATTTGTGGTTGTTTTGTGTCATTATAGTAAGTTTGCTCTTCTCTCTTTATAGTCATTTAGTGTCTGTGTGTAGTTGTTTTGCATCTCTGCAGATATTTTGTGTTTCTTCGTAGGTGTCCTGCCTCTCTGTGTAGTCATTTTGCATCTCTCTGTGGTCAGTTCTCATCCATTTGTCATCACTTTGCGTGTCTTTGTGGTCAATACATATGTCTTTCTGAACTTTTCACCTCTCTTTGCAGTCAATTTGTGTCACTTTGTAGTCTTTTGATTGTCTGTAATGTTAACAGTCACTCCACACAAAGGCTCTGGCCCCCTGGGCTTCTGCCCAGAGGGCTTGTTCAGCAGTCCATTCATGTAGGTATTTGGTTCACGGTGCTCTCGTCTTACATACCCAGGAGCGCTGCTACAACAGACACAAGGCCAGTTCCTGCTCCGAGCTCCAGGACTGCTTTGTCCTCAAGATTCAGTTGCTCACGGTGAGTGTCAAGGTAGTGAGAGAGAGCCAAAGCCTGAGGGCAGTCAACATTATCATTACAATCAATATTAATGTGTTACAAGTTATTTTAAGTTGTAATTTTTTTTTTCTGTTTTGCAAAAAAACACTGTTCAGTTTTGATTGACTAATGATGCTGCTTGATCTGTACTTGCATCAGTAAATAAAATTCTTCAAAATAGAGAGTATCAAGAAGTGTAACAGGTTTGGATTTAAGGTTTCATATCAGTGCTACTCACCGCTGGCCATATCATGCCTGCATACGAGTCGAAAGCCCCTTCGATGGTGATCTCCTGCCCGACATAGTAATACACTTCTTTATCTGTTCTGTAGAAGAAACACGGAGCCCAGGCCGGTTTTTGCTGCGCCTGGGCTGCTAATTCCTTGTTCTGTGAATCATCTGAAAAATATTAAAGTCAGACACTCCGGTCTGATCTGTGGGATCTGATACAAAAATGTAACCCTGAGTTGTTTGCCTTACATTTTTCTTCCTCTTTATCTTCTTCATTTCCACTGTCTTCCTCTTCCTCCTCCTCATCTCTGCCTCTCATACAGTTGGTTTCCTCCGCAAAGTATGTGGACAAAGTATCCATATAAAATGCTCTGTACTGCTGGAGAAACAGATGAACAGATCAGTTTCACATGTTCTTCACATGTTTTAATTTACCTTTAATAGTTCTTGATTGGCTTTTTTCTCTTTTAACTTAGTTATGTTTCTCCACTCTCTATAATCTTTCTGTTTATATTTATATCTTAGAATTATTTCTTTTCTTTTCACTAACTGCAGTCCCACAGACAGGTCAGGGAGAGCACACCCCTCCAATGTGACAATCACATTTTAAACAGAGCACAATAAATAAAATACTTGATTTTTTTAAAGGATTATTTTTAGTCAGACAACATGGATGACACTTTCCCAAACCCTTGCACATTATTAAAAGTTCTGTAAAAAAAAAAAAAAAACACTCTCTGCAAGTACTTCCTGCTTAACTTTTGCAAATATACCAAAAACTTCATGTTCATGCACCCTACCTGTGACCTTTGACCTACCCGCTGCTGCTTAATTTTCCAGTGCAAGATCTCAGGAGTAATGCAACTGCATCTGGAGACCTCTGACTGCGGGGTTATAGAGCATCCTGCAGGACACACCCATCGTCATCACAAGGGCACGGGGGTATTTTTAGAGTCGTGCCCATGAGAAATAAACACAAGTGAGATACAGGAACAGAGCGCACGTAGAGTCAAACACCCACGCACACACACATAGACAAACATAGACACACAACAACAACAAAGATGAGCTGGAGAATGAGCCAAAACCAGAGAGGGAATGACAGGAATGCCGTGATACCAACAGCCGTGAATCTTTGCTTCCAGTGTTGCTCATGGACGTGGATCTTCTGTGCTTTCCGGAGGCATCCATGGTCCGTAATCTCATTCTGGATACAATATAAAGGAATACAACCTTTAAACCCTGGCTTTTACACTAACTCTACTGAATGATTTCCAGCTACAGTGGCCAAATAACTTCCTACCATTTGGGCACAGTCGTGGGTTCAAATCAGGACCAGATATTGCACGTTATGCTGGGAATGCACCAGTTTAACTTGGTAGTCTACAAATAGTCACAGAGAGACACAGGGGAAAACCAGGCTGATACATGATTTGTGTTTGACTTGAGAGCATCTTGGCTGGGAGCCCTTGAATGTGTGTGTTGCCTCCAAACCCCCAAAAAGCCTCATGATTTTAATTTCTTTTAAGTTGGTGCCACTTCTTCTGCAACATTTTTATCGGACAATAAAGATAAGTGAAGATGAGAGGAGGTCTCATCAGTGCCAACAGTCTATTTAAACATGCAGTCTGGAACGTGTCTGTGTCGCTTGCTTTTCCTGCAATGGCCTCAATTGCTTCACCAGAGATGGGAGGTAACAGGATCAGGCTGGCATGCAACCCCCTTGTATGAACCCCCTGATAAAAAAAAAAGGGGGCTCCTGTAATGGACACCTCAATTAGACCCCCCCCAGTCACATTTTAACAGCGCTTGACCATGAGGTATCGCCCAGTTTCAGGTATCGTCACACTAACTCGACTCGCATCCCAAACCTTGAAATTGATCCAGGACCTTCTGGTGGTTTGACACGTTAATAGGGAGTGGGAGAGAGCGCAGTGGTGAGGTCATGGCACAGCTGTGTTGTTGATGTGGAGCAGCCTTATTTGGATAAAAGATAAGAGTTTTCCATCTTGATAGGAGGTGGCATCTTAGCTCAGCCTCTCAGTGACAGGATGTAGAAACTGTTGAAAGAGTGATGAAGTTAAGTGATATCTCCACAAGGCTTTTCAGCTGTTGTGTGCTTGTTTGCCTTGACTTTGATACATGGTGTTTTGTCTAAGCCACCAGTTTAGATAACCCCTCTGTTCCTCTTTAATCCGGCTCCTCACCACCCATCTCTTTCTGCAGCCAAACAACACACAGGGAGGATTTGGAATCATGAATTAGGTATCAGATTTAACAGGTCATGTTAATAGCAGGTGGCTCCAACTTATTCTTTCCAAGATAATCAGGCGAACTGGTGGGTTTCCAAAACATGACAACACCGTTGTGTGCGACACGCTGGTGTTCATGTTACTGAAGCAGCACTCACTGCCCTAAAAGAATGTGATCTTTAATTCAACCTCCTTTTGCTGACCAAGGAAGTCGTATTGAGGTGTAAACATAATTAACATCGACAATTAAAACCTTTTCAACACATTTTTGTGCTTTGCAAAGGCGACACTAAATTTGATGGATTTGCTGAATTCATCTAATCAAAGGAAGATGGTGTTTAAGGTGAGTTTAACTTCATATTCGCCTGGTGTACATTATATTAGTATGTAAGTGTAAAAGTGTAAAAATAATAAGTATAATAATAATAATAATCATGCCAGTAGTCCTGTGAGGCTGTAATGTTAAACCTTCTTTGACTGCTTTGGGGCATGTAGTGAACATTCACATATCATCACCTTTTAAGTTAATATATTGAACTTGTCAGCAAACAGCTGCTTATTTATACATCTAGCAGTTACAGGGCGACAGAATTATTCATTTGGAGTCATGTTTCTGTCCAACTGATGAGTCTAAGTCCAGTATTAACTGAGGGAAATATCTGTCTGTTTAGCTGCTGTGTTATGTTCACCAACTGTGTATTTCTGTCTACAGTGGGTTTTAGAGCTTTTTAGATTAAAACGAAGCCACGACTGTTATGACCCTGGGTCTCTGCTGTGAGAGTGAACCGAAACAGTGAGGAGGTTGTGGTTGGACAGCTAAGTGATGAGCTGAAACTTGCTGTAAAGCTACATAAAGCTGAGGTGAGCTGTAGATTTGAGTGATAAATCTCTGTGGGTTCAATGTGAGTTTAATTATACATCAGAAAACAAAATCATTGGATGAAAGATAAATTGCAAAACTGAATAATACAGTCTGGCCTGAGGGTGGCGCCAAAGGAAAAGCTACATTGTTACGTAGATCCTAAAAGTGTATCCTCTGTGCAGCGTCCCTTCTAAACATCTCAGTCTTCACCAGTCAAGCTCACCTCTCCATTGTCAGACCTGGCTAAACTTTGACCAGCCTTGTTTGTACTTTAAAGCTCAACTGTGCTTTCTGCTGGCTGTTGTTAACGGTAGGTGTTAATGGTCCCAAGAAGATCCATCCTAAGAGAACCATCAGTGGCTGAAAATCTGTTCAGTATCAGTTCAGTCACTAGTCTTGGATGAAACTGGCACTTCTAACAGCGATAAAACCTGATCACATGGCTGGCGTGAAATCACACAGCAACAGACCTCCTAAATAAAACCAATAAGGTCATCAGAAATCCCACAGCATCAGACCAAAACAACACGGTCAGCCAAGATCTCAAGTGCGAGTACGTGCTGGTGATGGATGACAACCAGAGGTGGTTCTTGACTAATGTGACAGCATTTGGAGCACTAATGTTGTAGTCATGGTCACAGAGAATGCCTTATGATGAATCCAAAATGGTAAATTACTAAACACCTGTAGGAAAAAGCCTTGAGTTATCCAGACATTCAGAGCTGCCCGTTTATTGAAGTACACTTAAACAAAGTGCAAAGCAACAGCTCTGCAGCATATGAGGTCACTGGTCATCTTGGAGGCTGTCATGTTGTTAAATGGTACCGTATTACACTGAAATGTATCACGTAGACAAAGATAAATACACCAGTAAATACCTTAAATAATATAATACAATGTGCAAAAACACGGATCACAACTTGATACTACTTGGCACATCAAACAATGATGAACAGTCTCAATGTAAAAGAGATATTAAGACATTTATACGATATCCATGATAACAATTAGCATTGGCTGTTAAACCCATTCCCATTAAACGATGTCTAAATTTGACCCAATTCAGCAGCTCACAGTACAAAGAGTTCTCTGTCTGTTTTCACAGTTCAGGCAGCAGCCTCTCCTTGGTCTGTGGACGTCTTGTCCTTCCTCCAGGCTCGGTACAGTTTGATGCTCAGGCTCGTCCTCAGGTCATACAGCTCCTCCAGGTGGAACCGCTGCCGGAAGCGATCCACAAAGCTGTTCTCTGGGTCCAGGCGGAAACGCATAGCCCAGAGGATCTGCGTGTTTTCCTGGCACAGGTGGTCAAAGGTGTCCATCAGCTCGTCCAGGTAAGGGTGGGCGTACACCACGTCGGCTGCCAGGATGTAGTCAAAACAATGCGTGGCACGTGGGAAACGCTGCTCCACCTCCTGACCCCAGGTGAGCTCAGTCACCTGGAAACGATGATTTGGGGTTAGTATTAAACCAACATATATCTGGATATATTTCATACGTTTGTCAACCCTACAATATGTTAACATGTATGTAAAAACTCACCAGAGGGATGTACTTGCATCGGTCCTTGGTGTTGCGCATAACATTGTACCGGAGGTTCCCCATCACATCTGGGAGGTCAGTGGAGGTCACCTTAGCACCTGAAGACAGACAGTGCAGCTGAGCATTGAAGGGAATGAGTTAAAAAAACAAAAACAACAACTGAAAATCAGCAGGTTCCAGCTACCAAAGATGATCTCTGCACTGTTTTATTTCTGTACCTAACAGGCTGGATACAATGGTGACAAGTCCAGTCCCTGCACCCAGCTCAATCACGTTTTTGTCTGTCAGGTTGTATTTGTCTCGGTTGGTCTCCAAGAAATGACACAACACCATTGCCTGTTGGAAGACACAGGTTTATAGTTCACTGGCAGGACTCAAAACAGCAGCTAAATATTGGGATAATGCACAGGTTTGGACGGACCGAGGGCCAGAGTACAGCTCCGTAGACATCTGTGGACTCTTTGATGCGGATCTCCAGACCAGAGAACACATATCCCTCCCAGGCCTCTGAGCCAATGACAGAGGGGTGGAAACTGCGAGCCATTATGGCCTTGGCTAGCTCTGCATCCACAGGAAAGACAGGTATGGTTTTATAAGAACAACATATTTTCATACAGAGATAAAAGTTTACAAGGTGTGATATTAAAGCGCAAAACCTAGAATGACACAAACAGACTAATGGACCGTTTTCACAGCAGTTTATGGCACCATAGCAACAGCACAGGTTTCAGCAATCGCATTAATGATGGTTGATCCATTCAGGTGAGCCAGTTACACACTCTGATATTGTGTCTCCTGCTCAGTCTCCTCCCATGTGTTGACTGCAGTCAGTTGTGAGTACTTTTCCTGTAAGATTTTTCTGATTTTTCTCTTTGCTACATTATATTATTCTGAGGTGTTTGTGATTGATGCTGCAGGAACACAAGCAGCAGCTGTTTCTACCTCTAAATTCACTTATTTTACCTTGAAAACTCAGTCATACAGTGCACAGTGGTGATTGTAAGAGCTAAGTTTAAGTTAAAACACTAATCAGTTGTTCAGGTAAATATGACTCACCTGTATACCTGTCTCAGTGCTTGTGATTTTTACAAGTTGCTGCCTGAATGCTAGTGCATCAAAATTACAAAAAAAAAAACCCAAGTAACTAAATAGTGAAGAAATACAATGTGACAAAGATGAATGTAAAAAAAACATTAAAACTGTATTTGCGAAGGGAACAGCCGTCCCAACTTGCTTAATTGGGAACAACAATAGCTCCTGTGAAAATGATTCCCAGTTTTTCATTTTTAAATGTAATTTTTCCATGTGAAACAAAATTAGATCGTTCTCCATTGTGGAGGAGTGGGAGCAGATATCCTCATAGATGGATCTTAAAACTTGACCACATGAAAGCAGTGGCTGAGTGGCTAGATATCACTCAAGTAGTAAGTAATTGGAATTTAGGTTAACCAATGTTTAACAATCCCACCAGCTATGGTCTCATAATGCCTTGAATAAAAATCTATGTCAGATAAAGGAGGCAGTGTCATACTCCAGGCTTACATTGAGCAGATGAGTAATCATTTTGTCTTTCTTTCATATCACATTACAGGTAACATTTGATGCCCTGCTCTATAAATGAATCGTATTTATCCTCATAATTCCCCTCCTCTGATCCCGTTGTGTTTGTTTGTAACATCATGCCAGTGTGTCGGACTCCAGCTATGTGTCAGTGCTAACAGCTACTCGGAGCATCTGACACACATATTCAGTTATGTAACACTGGTTTTCGAGAAAAGGTCAGGGCAGCCCACAGAGCCCTGATGCAAAGGTGGAGTGAGGGCAGGGAGTTCTCTGGAGCTCGATTTATAGCTTTTGTGTGTATAAATCTCTGTTACGTTTGTCGTTAACAAGCATTTTCATCACAACCATAACTTGCAAGCTCTGACATTAGATTCAAACTCAGCTGGTTTACAGGCTTTAACTTTTTTTACATATGCAAAAAAAAGCTTATTGTAAGCACTAACTGATGCCACTGAAACAACACAGAAAAATAATTTGTTTTCTGTTGTGTATGACTCCAAATTCTCACCTTCTTCTTTAGTCTTGGGGTCCTCCATGGTCTGGGACTGTTGAGTCTCCATGTCTGAAGGAGTCCAAGCAGGAGGGCAAGAACGCCCAAAACAGAAAATCCACAGCAGCCAACTGCCGTTCTCAGTTTGTGGCCTCAGACGTAGTCCTTTTTGGATTTAAGTCAATCTGGACCCAGATCTCTAGCAGGGCTGTTAGCTGTCACTGTCAATGGTTTCAAGTTACACACAAATACAGGGTTTCCTAAGTTCTTGTCCAACCACCGTGCATTTCTAGCTCTCTCTGGGCATGCTTAAACCCCTCGCTAATGCTGTAACCCTGACCGACAGCAACACCTGCCCCTGCCAGTCTGCTGAGCTGGAGCTGGAGAGGGAAGAGGAGGAGGAGGAGGAGTGATATGATTTAAATCAAGATCGACAGCGAGAAAAGAACCCAATTTAACTAACAAGTTAACATCATCATTTTTTTCATAAGGGGAAAAAAGGTTTTATGTATGTGTGTGTTCATGGCAGAGTGTGTAGGAGTTTATGCACACACACAAGGTGGCTGAAATAAGGCCTGAAAGATATTTTAGGGATGTGCAGCACCTGTCTCAGTCTCACTGTGAACACATCAGCACCACAAATGACAAGTTTGAGCCAAAGTGACATCTGCGCATGGAAATACTTCAACTTCAAATAACTACGCCTCAAAAATTTTATGCTAAATATTTAATTCCTCTCACAACTGAATCTCTAAACAGGTACAAAATATTTTCAGTCACATAAATAGTTTACAAAATACATATTCAGTAATACAGGCTTAATTCATAACTGTATATGACGATGCATTTTCATCTTTCCATTATAAATATCAAATATAATATCAGACATTATTTGGGAGTGTGACATGTTTTGCAATTAATGTTACAATTACTTTGTCAAGTTCAGTTTCTTCCTCACGGCTTCTTCCCCCTTCCTCTTCCTCTCCCTCTTGTGCTCTTCCCTCTGCCGCCTCGTCGGCTGCCTTCGAAGACAGAACGGGCTGTAACCATGGCGACTTCACCGCCGCCGTCGCTGTCCTCGCCAGAGCTGCTGCTGCTGCTGCTCCTGACCCTCTGAGGTAGAGTCTTTGTAGACTGAGGGACAGTCTGTCCTGAGAGTGACTCCTGGCTGGTGTCGCTCACATCCTTGAGAGATGTAAGAGGAGACTCGAAGATCACCTCCGACCCCAGAAACCCTCCTCCCGCCCCAGACGTCTCCTCCTCTTTCTCCTCTCCTCCTCCTTTCTTCGGGTTCTTGCTCCCCGCCTTCCCCCTCTTAGGTTTGACTGGGGAGTGCGTTTCCTCCTCGCTGTCCTCCTCTCCTCCCTCTCTCTCCTTTCTCTTCAGACAGGTGACCGCTCGGCGGAGTCGCTGGCTGCGGATCGCCTGCTTTTCCTGTTGCTCCATGCGGAAGAATGAGTCGATCCGGAGCTGAGTCTAAACCCAAACAGTGAGAGACAACAAACAGAGGTATTAAGAGGTATGACTACATAGTGGTTTTTCTCCTTTTTATACTGACTTTGCACTATAAACGTTTTTTTCTGTTTCCTCAGTTACCTGCTGGGTGTTGAGCTGCTTGATCACAGGCTGAAGAGTCTCCTCCGTCTTCCGACTGCTCCATCCGAAGCGACTCAGGCAGAACGTGAAAGGACCGGCTCAGGAAAAAAATCAAACGTTCATGATCAGACACACACGCAAACACTCATCCACCCACATGGACAAAAAGGATATTCTTTGATCATGTCGAGTTGCGGGCGCCCCCAGCTGAAGGAGCCGTCTGACTGGTCCACAGCAGGCTGCAGGTAAGCCTGAGCCACCGCAGGGTTGGGGAACCCAGGCTGCAGTTTCAGGTCCCTGAGTTTCTTCTTCACCTTCGTGTCCCGAGGATCGGCAGTCAGACGCTTTTTCTCCTGAGCCTCTGACCACCATTTACTAGAGGGAGGAAACGATAATCAAGATTAAAAAGTGCAATATTTTGTCAAAACTAGTTGTTGTAATGTCCAAAACACATACGAAAGTTTTGTTTGTTTTTTTTACAATTATGGAAACAATAGTCTCTGTTATCAAATGATTAATAACTTAGCTTTAACAATGATTTTATTACACAAATTTGTTCTGTGTTTGATAGAGACTGGAGGGATTAAGTGTGAAAGAAAGTTTGGAAACACTCACTACATCCAAACAAACAAACACACCTGAACTGTGTTAGCGGCTCCAACCCCGGCCCTGGGAACTCATTCAGTATCTCCATGCCAGTCACATATCCCACCCCTGGCACGCCCTCTGTGTAGTCACTTCCAAGCAGGTAAGCCAGATTTATCAGTTTAGTCCTGTCCAGACCTGAGAGAGAGAGAGAGAGAGAGAGAGAGAGAGAGAGAGAGAGAGAGAGATTATAGATGGACATGAGCTGAAAAGGAAAGAATGAGTGTGGAGGAGAGAGAGAGGTGAAGCCTTCTGCAGTCAGTGCGGTCAGTTTGTTGACAGCCCCATCAATCGCCACCAACGCTAACACCTGTCCCTCAGATGTCCAATATTAGCTTATCAGATTCCTGTTGTGATGTGTTAGCTTAACACCATTTCAACACCTTACTCTCCCATTTCAGCAGGCCACAAAGAGTAAAATAACATCATGAGTGAGAAGAAAATCTTCATTTGCATTTCATGGCGTTCCTGCATTCAACAGAATACAGGGCAGTCAACGGATTTAATACGTATTGTCCAAAAATTAAGAAAAATAGTTTTTTAAAAAAACACCAAAATGCATTTTTCTAGGTGTACAAGTAAAAAGAGATTAAGGAATACCACTTTTCATTTCACAGACCCTTCAACCTTACTGACAATATTAAGTAGCAACATAATAAAAAGTACAATAAGTAATGAATTGACAGTGTTTGAAACCACCATGGCGAGCACTGACCCAGTTGGTTCTGCAGGTCACTGTACTGGTAGTGTTCCACATATTTGTTCTGGCTGAAGAAGTTTTTGTACACATGTCGCCCTCCGAACAGCCACACGTCTGAGTCGTCTGTGATGGTCCCATGAGTGTGGTCGGCACGGTCGAGGGCCGCGCACTGAGCCTCGGCCTCCGTCGGGGCCACGAGGAACGGCACGCCAAACAGCCGCAGCAGCTCCTGGTTTCAAACAGGAAGCAGTCATTTCTTGCACAAAAACCGCCACATTACATCCAAGGTGACAGCTGTTGACAAGAATCTAGTGGTTTGTGTCTTTATTTGCATATATCGTGGCTATACTGTCATTGTATCATGCCATTATGAAAGCCTGTTCTTTTAAAGCTTCTGATTTCTAGATGCCAAGATTTGAATACATTTCTGGTTTGTGATTTTTAAATTTGCAGCAGTAAATTCCAGGCAAGTTAATTAATTTACGGGCAATTTCAACGGGCATCAAGGATTATGTCCATGTTTCTGTAGTCATCTGAGAAATTCCTTCACTCTTAGCAGCTCATTATCAAGAAATCCCTAGTAACCACGGGGGATTAATAAATATCTGAGGCTTTGGGAGGTTTAATGTTCGTAGTGATTTTATGAAGGAGAAAATGCTGACAGCCTGTGACATTTAAGAGTGTGAGTGAGTTGACAGACACATGCACACACGCTAATACACAGACTTACAGACTCGCAGCAAAGATGGTGAAGTAATACTCACTGCACGTAATGGTTCTGGGAATGTTTGGCAGCGGCACCACAAAGATATTTATCCCCCAGTCGGTCTTACACCTGCTCTGGGTTGTCATATCTCAGTCCAGTGCCATGTATTTACATGGTTTTACATGGTTTTAATTTATTTTTATAATCATGATTCTTTTTAGAAAGCTCATAAGTCAATTGTTTTCTTAAGGATAAGTTTATGTGTCCATATGTGTTGATGTGGTTTAATCTTTGTCTTTTGTTCACCTGACTCTCCAGGTACATCTGTCCGGTGACTGTGTTCGCCATCCTCTCCTGCTGCTGTTTCTGCTCCCTCAGGTTGCTCTGCTCCACCTGTAGAGAGCTCTCCAGCGCCTCCAGCTCATCCTGCAGCACAACAAAGACACACTCACACGTAAGTAATAGTTAATAGTGAACTCTTGTGATTCAAAACCACAATAATTTCAGTTTATCTTATATTACATAAGACAGAAACAAGCAAATATACAGATATACTAACCACATCCAAGTGTTCCCATTCATTGACTGCTGGAGTTGAGCTTGACTCTGTCTCTGTTCCTTCCTTCAGCTCGCTCTCTTCATTCTGTATGTGTTTGTCCTCTTCTTCCTCTGATTTTAGAGCAGCAGCTGGAGCCTCACTCAGACTTTCTTCTGGTTTTTCTTCTGTCTCGGTCCCGTTTTCATGGACTTCAGCTGGAGATCCTCTCTCTCTCATCATCACAGATGAATCATCTGTGTCCTCCGCTTTTAATTCGTCCTCTGAGACCTCGATGAAGCTTTCTGAGGAAATACATAGCAGAGCACTTTTTTAACATCTACTGGTTTAAGAAATGATGAGTGAGTCTGATCTGTCTGTCTTTACCTTCTGACTCACTCTCCTCGCTGCCCTCTGTCTTAACATCATCTCCGTTCCTTTCCTGCAGAGCTTCAGTAGTCTTGTCTCTCCTCTGCTCTGACAGAACAGGGTGAATTTCAGTCGCTGCACTGCCAAGTTTACCAAATAGCTGAGCAGAGAGATTGGTGGATAATGTGTTTTGACTGGAAACAGCTGCACCCTGTGGTTGAACCTGATCCCTGTTCTTTGTGATCAGCCCGTGCTCCGATTCTTTTCTGTCCAGCTCTTCTTGTTTCTCTGTCTGACCTCTACTTCCTGTCCTTTTATCCCCTGTCAACTCTGACATCTCTCTCTCGTGAGGTTGTTGCAGCACTGCAAGGTGAAGAGCTTTATTTCTCTGTCCAATCACTTCCTCCATCTCATCCTCAGAACTGCTAGCAAGCAAACTGTCTTTCACATGCAGACTTCGGCCTGTTGAGTTCCCCTTAAAATCAGATTTTTCATTAGCTAAAGGCTTCACATCATCAGGTTCGGGCTCTTCCTCAGAGCTGCTGATGACCACTTGCGGCACAGGATGATGAATATTTGCCTGCAATTCAGAGGACGAGCCACAGATTACAGTCCTACGTTCAGCTACACCGTCCTCCTCCTCAGCCAGAGCCTGCTGGATTGCCAGCAGTGTACGTGGGGACACGCTGCCATTCCTCTCCTCCCGTTCTGCCCTCTCCTCATCTGAGCCAGCGCTCATCGCAGCATTGATTGCCTCGAGCGTACGAGGGGAGGGCGGTGATGTGTCTCCCTGAGGTGGATTTGATGCTGAGGGTTTGGAGTCTTCTGAGGAGGGACCTGGTGCTTCCTCCTCTCCCTCACAAACGGGACGCCACAGGGGCTCAGGTCTGTCCGCTGCTCGTCTTTTGCAGCCTGACAGGGAGCTCCCGGACCAGGGCGCAGCTGCAGGTTGGCTGTCGGGGGCAGTTTTAGTCTTTGTGGAGCCTGAGTGAGAAAAGTGCAGTGGTGTGAACAAAGACAAGTTAGCATTTTTAGATTTACTTCTTAATGGTGCAGTCAAATCATGCAACCTTTACTGTACAACTACCACCTACCTTCCAGTCAACCCCTGGTTTCTATAGATTTCAATATAGCACCAAAGCTATTAATACAATTCAGAGGAGTTAACCATCACACTGAACAATGTTGAGTGCTTTACTGTACATTAATATGACGCTGTGTGATAATACAATTGTGAGTAGTGACTATTCAAGAAGCACTTTCTTTTTGATGAGCTCAAGAATTGTCCTTTGACTGAGTAAACACATCACTATAGCTGCCTCACCTTTAATAAGGATGTAGTGGGAATGGTCCTCTGACACCAGTCGATGGGACTCCACGTTGTGACTCTGCTGGTCCCCATCCTGCTGGTAGACCTGCGGAGCACCGCCGGCGCTCCTCTGGCTCATCTCTTTCTCTACCCCCTCCAGGCGCTGGTTCAGCTGGTTCCTCTGCAGCAGGCCGGCCAACTGGTACTGGGAAAAGTCTCCTGACCGCTAATAAAAAGAGGAGTCCGTGTTGAGAGGAGCAGACAGGTGAGTACGTGAGTTTGAATGAGAGCGAAACTTTACCTCTGGAGGTTTGTGGAACATGGTCCGGCGTCTTTTGGAAAACTCTTTCATGTCTTTGAGTATCTCGTGTTTCATTTCAGGAGGCAGGCCGGCAAACTCCTCAGAGTTGATGTCCACTGAGTTGGAGTCTTCATAAAAATGTTCCTGAAACATGACGAGCAACGTGGCTTCAAATATCAATCACACAACAGGGCATTCATATGAAGAGAAGCTGAGTGATACAGACAACCAAGGTAATAATGTGATGTTTTTTTTAATACTTTCAGAAGACAATGACATGTATAGTTTTATGAAATAATCATTTGTAAAGATGACATGACAGCCAAACAGAGGCTGCTGATTTGACTTCACTGTACCGCTTTACTGTGATAGAGCCTGTGATATCAAGTAACTATGAAAACAAAAATACCACATAATATCTCTTACCATTAATATTATATCCCCCAGGTCGATAACAAAGCATTTACAGATGTGTTATTTGGTGGTGGTGCTATACAATTTGTGCATGTCATAGTTTTACCTGATACATGTCATGACTGCCCATCTCTGTCTCTTCTTCCTCCTCTGAACTGCAAGGAGAGGGGGACACATTAAAATTATGATAGTACCAGAATTACAGGTGAGAAATACATCTTGCTAAGTGCTTGTTCAGGCCCAGCTAATGACGTCTTAACACAGATTAATGAAAATTAGTTAGTTGTGAGCTGTTTATGTAAAGGAGGCCCTGGAAACAACACTATATAAATAAAGAAAATGTGACGTTATGAATACAAAACCATGGATAGCTAGAAAACTCTGCAGACTGCAGATATTCTGACTGAATTTCTTGCCACTTTATCCACAATAACTACTAAATAGTGACCTTTCCCAGGCCTCTGATCTGCTCTCGTCCTTCTCCTCTGCAGGAGGGAGGGCTGGTAGAACATACATGTCGTCCACCTCATTTCTCGTCACGCTGGAGAGGCTGGGTAGAGGATCCTGACTGTTCCAGGGAAAAAAAGAAAAGGCATGATTCAGACAAAACCACTGAGATTTCCATTAAGAGAGCAGACAGTGCATCTTGTATCTTGTAGGTGTAAGAAAAGATCTACTCAGACAGTAGATGAGTAGAAAGGGAGACAGAGGAGAGACATTAAAGATTCACACAGCCACTGTGCCTCACCTGCGGCCTCCGAGTGCTGCTTTAATAGCTTGTCTCTTCAGGAACGTCTTGAGGAGTTTCTCGTTTGTCTGCTGGGACTCTCTGCTTAACTCTTCCTTCCTCTGCCTCCTCAGAGCCTGCAGGAGAGGCCACCTCCATGTTAACCGACAGAATAAGTGGGAATCACGCCCATTTGGTTGGAACATCCTAGATCTGCTTGTTACACAAAATGTTTACGTGGTCCTCGAGCAACCACTGGACCTACCAGAGTCTGCTTCTTCAGCAGTGGCGCGTCACCGTCAAACACAAAGACTGGCCGGATGCGGAAGAAGAGCAGCTTACAGATGCGGTGGAAGAGTGTGAGGAGGTGGGCGTTCTGGACACTGTTGCCATCACGGTCCCTCACCCCCTTCACAGCCTGGTTCAGCCAAATGCTGATGTCTGGAAGCATCTGGTTAAGGTTAATGCTATGGCTTAACAGAAAACAGTCAGCTACGTCAATACATCTGACAGAAAGACAATAGCAAGTAGTAAAATTACTTTTGTTTTGTTTTTTCTTATCACTCAGTTTCACTCGGTGGGATCCCTCCTGGATGCTGGCTGGGGGACCATCAATACAATACTGTTTAAATGACACAATACCAATGCTTTGGTATTGACTGCTAATATGCATTTGTTTTACATAAATATTTTAATAGAGAATAATCAAAGTTTCTTAAACGGCTTTCATGTAATGACCCAGTGAATCCAAATCAACACCAGATAGATCACAACCAGGTAAGGATACCAATAGCAAGGATCTTTCCCTCCAGTGTCTCAGGGTTGATGGGTTTCCCTGTGCTCTCCAGCAGCCTCCACAGTCCGTGTACCCCCATGGTAACTGCAACAAAACTCAACCGATACTCTGTGAATATCAAAGCTGAGATACACAATATTAAGTTAAATGTGCTCGACTAATCTGAACATTTTGTCCCCTCAACTCTGACACCACTGGGGTGCATCAGACCGGCACTTTTTTTAACGTTTATTGTAACAGTATTTTTGTCCGTAAAGCAAATATTAACTGCGCACGAAGGTTCCGCCTTATTCACGTCGGGTCATATTCGGCTGTTACACCACCGGCTTGGAACGGCATCCATTTTCTGATCTTAGATCAGTGTAAACTTTTAGTCGCCGGTATGAGGATAATAGCGGAATGACGCAGTGACTGACTGCAGATCAGTTTTTTTATTTGGGCATTATTTCGCTTGGTTTGTCTGTCAGGCTTTCTTTTATAGAGCTGTTGTTTCCATATAACAGATATGTTAGAAATAATGTTAGAAATCGTCAGAGTTAGGGTTTTAAACTGTATTTGTAGTTTTTATCCATGCACGGTACTGAACAGCGAAGGAGAGAGGGGAGTTTGACAGGAAGTGCTGCCTGAGAGGCTGAACTCAGGGTACTGCAATCGTCTGACAAAATCTTTTAGAGGCCAACTGTGTCCGGTGACAAAACAAACAGCTTTTTAATCGAGGAAGTTGGACGCATTTTACTCGGTATGTAATCTTACAGTTTGCTTGAATCCCACCACGTCGCCACCAGCTACCCGGATAGCGATAACGTTGCCGTAATTTGGGTTGTTAAACTTCCTTTTAACGTTAGCAAGTTAGCTTACCAGCTAGCTACCGTTATCGTATAACGTTATCGCACCGCAGCTGTTAACCCTGACCTTTGACTAGCGGCCGTCTTTGATCACTGTTACCAACACAACAACAACAGTACCTCAAATATTAACAATAACTACTTTGCTTATCTTCACAGGAAGAAGAGTCACCCGGGTTTCACCTATTCTACAGCCTTTTTCCAGCCAACGCCACCACCCCCACCATGACTACTGCTGTGAGAGGTATGCGTTGTTCTCATTAAAGCTCCAGTATTTACATTTCACAAACAGGTTTACCTGTTCGGTGATAAAACGTCTGCCTTGTCTTAGGGGTTTGAAACCACTCTTGGCGTCTGTATGAAACCTTGAAGTCTTTGTCCGCGGTTAAATGCTCATGCAGTGTGGGCCACATCAGGATTAACACAACACAATACATAACACATGCATGCCCTCACGTGTACAACTGGATCCCATTTTATCCTCAGTGAAATGCAGGAATGTTCATTTAGAACAGCCCACCTCTAATTGAACACACTTAGACTAAAGACTAAAGTGTAAACATGGCCTTATCTACTTCTTCCAGGTTCTGCCAGTGTGCCTGTCCGAGGCGCTGGCGATGGCATGGAAACTGAAAAACCTCCTGCAGTCCTGGAGGTAAACACAGATACACTGCCACCAGGTCCATCTGCAGTTCCCCTACTGAAGGTGGCTAGTCCAAAACACAGCCCGAAATCTACCCATCCGCCGCCCCCTGCTGCCCCCCCAGCCTCTTGGGGTGCTCCACCTGGGCAAGGTGAGTCGAGAGGCCTGCACAGAGGTGGAGGCTGTGAGGATCATTGTCCCGCGCGCTGCTATTAGCCGAAGCAGCCGTACAGGACCTGCTGAAGGGAAAGGGGAGGCAGGGCAACAGGCTGAGGAGCAGGGCTCTCCCCCGCTGCCTCTGGTGGAGGACTGGAGGGTACAGTTGGAGAAGCTGCAGAACTCTGAGCGCAGGCTGCTGCAGGACAAGGAAGGCCTTTCCAATCAGCTCCGTGTGCAGACAGAGGTAAGGCCCTCAGTGAAACAGCTTCAGTGTATTTTAGTTAAATATTAGACATACTAGGCTCTACACAGCCAGGTTTATTGCTGTTTCATGTCTCTGAACATGCAGAAAGTATGGGTAAGTAGAACAGTACAAGGTAGTTAATACGGACCGCTGTAAAGAAATTGTTTATTTCCTCAAGCTTGTCTTCAGCCATGAATGGAACTTGGTATCTTTAATTTATTCCAGGTGAACCGTGAGCTAAAGAAGCTATTGGTGGCGTCGGTGGGTGATGACCTTCAGTACCACTTTGAGCGTTTGGCACGGGAGAAGAACCAACTGATCCTGGAGAACGAGGCTCTCGGCCGGAGTCTGGCACACACAGCAGAGCAGCTGGAGCGAATGAGTATCCAGTGCGACGTTTGGAGGAGCAAGTTCTTGGCCAGCAGGTATGAAATGGACAAAGTAATTGTGGGACAGATAGAAAAGGTTGGGACTAAAAGTAAAAAGATGGGGCTTTTATCTCAAAGCAACACCAGCTGCTGTCATGTCATCCTCAGTTTTAAAAAGAAGCTTTATGTGGATCATGCTAAACAAAGTCTTGATTCAATGTTTTCTCTTCAGAGTCATGGCAGAGGAGCTGACGAACGCCAGGGCAGCTCTACAGAGACAGACCAGAGAGGCACAAGGAGCAATTCAGGACCTGTTGTTAGAGAGAGAAGAGTTCTCCAGGGACATGGTGCTCACTCACAGGTAACATAACCACTGATCCATAATTACTAAATTGAGTACATTCTATATTATAACAGCTCACAACTCTTAACTTTAAATTTAGTCTGCAGGCTAATGTTGCCCCATTATATCTGTTGATCTGACTACCAGATAAATAATAAAGAGTCATAACTCCTCTTTTAGCAATTATATCTATTGCTATGTGTTAATAAAGTAAGCATTCTTCTCTAGGTGTCCACAATCCATTGCACTTGTTAAAAAAGACTACTAAAACGTGTGCAAAATAGATTAAAGACACATTTATTCTTGGTGTACATGGGCCCAAATATTGTATGGTTTACCATCATTGAAAGTGAACATGGCCAGCATGACTCGTACTGGCGTAGCTTTGTGTTAGGAACACCTGACCAACACCTGAATGTTCATGTGGAGTGAAATGAGCTTGGTAAAGTTAACATTTATGTTTTCAGCAATTACTACTCTATCAGCCCTTTATTATTTATCTGCATTCACAAAATTCACACTTAGTGCATGTGTGTAGTGTTTTTACAGTGAAGTTGAATTTAGTATTAGACATTAAGAAATATCGAACCCTTGATTTTGCACCTTAATACAATATAAGATCAGTTAGAGATATCTATGCTAAGAAAATAATCATTTATTGGGAATGAATGTGCAGACTCTATACAGACTCTCTCTATATAATATATCTAATGCAAAAATGCTCTTTAGGAAACTGTCAAAGAATCTGAGCAGTGAGGATTCTGCTATGAAAACTTTTCATCCTGATTAACAATAGATGAGATTTAGTATACACGACTGAGAGAAAGCTGTATGAACATTACATCTTGAACACATAAGGTTCTGAGGTTCACAGCTAAGCCACTGATACTGAAGTGTGGATGAAATGGTGACAACCAGTCTGCTGATGCTTGCACAACTTCAGTGTTCTATTTCAGAATAGTACTGTGTGTGTGTCAGTGGTCGGGTACAAATGAAGAGCTAAAGGTGAAAGACCTGCAGTCATGATGGCACAGTCTATATGTTCATTTTGCTTGCTTTTCTGTTGTCAGATCTCTGGAGCAGCTCCTGGTGTCTCTGCAGTGGGGCAGACAGCAGACATACTACCCCAGTGCGCAGCCCCTCAGCACAAGGGAGCTGGCAGCAGCCAATCACAAGCTAGCAGATGCTGTCAACTCCCACCTGCTTGGTAACACCAACAGCAACAGTGGCAACAGCAGCGGCAACGTGGTGAAGAGCAGCAGTGCAACAGCTGAGCAGCTCTGCAGTACACCAGCTGAGAAGATGGCTGAGAAGGTGCAAACTCCATATCCTTGTACCAATCTGACCGTTTTCTAATGTTTGTCCAGAAGTTAACAAATGTGTTGTCTCTTCTCTGTCTTAGGTGCTGAAGATTTTAGATCCAATTTCCTGTACAGAAAACAAGACTGAACCTCCACTCAGTGACTCCACCCCATCAAACTTTCTCAACAACAAGAAGAGCATCGGCAGATTTCACCCGTATACACGCTATGAGAACATTACTTTTAACTGCTGCGAGCGCTGCACAGGAGACATCCTGGTGCTGTAGATGTCAAAGAACGGCAAAACATCCACGTCTGACACCAGCACAGCATCAGAACTTATTTCAAATGGTCTGAACAGGGGTGTACTCAGAGGATACTGCTGCTTTGTGCTGAGTGACACCAAAAGTTGGCTGCTTTATTTTCTGTACTATCCATTTCAGTGTGTAGCAGCCCTGAGTGTTTTATAATGGTTTGAAATTGTGTTAACCTGCTTTTTTTTTTTTTTTTTTTGAGAAAATTGAGTTGTTTTTGTTTAGGAATTGTGATGTTGTTTGCATTTCAGAGCCATTGATGCCTGGTTTAAACCATGAAAAGTGCTATTTATTATTGCAGGGATGTGAGGTGATGATGACCCAGTGTTACATGAGGAACAGACACAGGTATCTGCTTCAAACTTGACCATTAGGCTAGTGTGTTTTATTTAAATTGTATTTACATATTCCTATATCCATAAGTCAGTGTGCCCACAATAGAACAAACAATAGAGTGATATTTGACAGAGCAGCCTGTAGTGGAAATACCCTCCAGAAAGCTAACTGCACCTTCATACATACACTGTGACTGTGTTATTTAAAAAAAATAAGATCACCTCCCCAGTTCCTCAGTATGATGGTGCTATCATATTTTACAAAAGATTGTATTAGCATATTTTGTATGTTTTGTGCTATAAAAGCATTTTAATACACAGTACATTCAGTATTTTGGAAGGGGATCAATGGTACTACTATAGGCTGTTATTGTGCTGCGTCATTCAAAGGAAACCCTGATATTGTCAAATCTGCACACACACACATCCAGTTATTACAAGACCTTTGTGGCGTTAGGAAGAAAAATTTGAGGCAGATTTTTTTCTGAAATTTTCAAAGTTATTATTATTTGATTTGTTATCCTTTAATCATGTTATATTAATTTGGGTGATGTTTTTTTGTAATTTGTTATTTAAAAAAGAGTTGGGGACTTGTTTTTTGCCTCAGAATACACTACTATGAAATGTAATATATTGCACATGACTTTTTGCAGTTTTCTAAAACCAAGCTGTATGATATTTTGGTTTACTTCATCTGTATGGAGAAGTGATGGTGTAATTTACAGTGAAAGCACATCATTAAAATATTTATACTGTCCATCATTTGTACATCAGATCAAAATAAAGACCAAAGTAGTTTCTATCTTTTTAAAAAAATGTCTTGTTTTTGTTTGTTGTTCACTCTGCATGGTCAAAAAAAAAAAAAGTCAAAAAGCATCTATTACAACAGTTTATTCACCACTTTTCACAGCTCAGTTTTTATACATCACCTCAGACAGCACTTGTAAACATACATATTCTTATTAACCCAGTTAGTTTTTTATTGATTTCAGTCCTCCCACCACATCTTTCTTTGACTTGTTTTTCTTCTCTCCATGTTGCTCTTAAATGATGTCCGTACTCTGGTAGCAGCTGGTTTGTTTTCCCTGTCAATGAGCAGTCCATCCATTCTGTCTCTGCTGGTGAACTTGGGCTCTTTTTGGGTCCTGTAAAGACTTTGGTCCACATTTTTAAATGTCCTTTCTGTGTATCTCTCTCCAGATTTCAGCGGCCTGTCAGTAGCCTCTCTCAAATCATGACTGCTGACTCCTCTGACTCTGTTACTGATAATCTGTTTTTGTGGTGGCTGTTGGTGGAAGCCATCATGCTTCCTCTTAGGCACAAACTCCAATGCCTCCTCCCATTTCCCTTTCTCTTTGATAGTGAGCATGATGCGGATCATCTGATCCAGGGTCAGATTTTTGGCTCCGATCTCCCAGTGGAGGTACTCGTCCAGCGGTAAACGGGCTGTGGCCAGTTTCAGACGCTTGGCGTTGGCCAATGACAGGCCTGACTGGATGGAGCGGTCTACCAGAGCCCCAATGATGTAGACCTTGGAGTGGTCAAAGGTGTGGAGGACGTTGGGGGAGTCTGCAGTGAGGTACACGAGCTGTTCATGGGGGAACACGTCGACATGCTGGCGGTCAGTGCTGGTGATGAACAGGTGGTCCCAGGTCTCTGCACCGTACCGCTTGAGCAGCTCCTTATTGTAGGCCCCACCAGGCTGCAGGTTGCAAAAGTGGAGGTGGTAGGGGTCAGTGGCACGACGGTTCCACGCTTCCACCTCCATCAGCTGGGACACTGTGTTCTCAATCTCCCGTCTGGTCATGTTGGAGTCATAGCTCAAGTCAAACACCAGCGGCTGACCGAACATCATGGCCTGGGCGCTCCTCCAGGCCAGCAGCTTGTCCAGGGAGCGGTTCCAGAACTGGAGGATAAATGAGTTTTTAAAAACCTCTGCATCTCTGCCCTGCTCTCTTCTCTGCTCCATTATTGCTTCCCTCTCCGCCTTCCTCTTCTGCTGCTTCTCCTTACGGATCCTTTTATGGCCCTCCTTGATGGCCAGGTACTTCAGGTACTTCTTCTTGGAGGACTTGGTGGTGAGCGCTGCCAGCGCCTGAACCTCCTCATCGGTTATCTCCTGAGGTACAAGTTTCCCAGCTTGGCGCCACATCACAACCAGATCCCTGGTCGCCTCCAGTAAAGAACTGTCCTTTGAATCACCTCCCAGTTCTTTGAGGTTTTCATCATCATCACCACTTACGTCCTCGTCATCATTGACTTGTAGTTTCTTTTCTGAAACAGCTTTTGATCTCATTACAGATTTCCATTTGTCCAAGTCTATTTCCTCGGACTTCTCTCCTTTAGGCTGGAGGGCATCTTTCCTTACAGGGATCCCAGCACTGAAGTGGCGAGCAGGGATGGATACTCGGTGATGACAGACTGGGACAACACTCATGAGCTGCCTCTTGGTAACACCGGATGCCACAAAATGACTGCATCTGTAGAGTTCATGAAAACCCAGGGTCCCGAAGAGCTTTAACATCGCGATAAATGACTTTACGCTGCAGCTAAGCACTAAAACTAAAACTGTCACTATGTCTTGAGGAATTTAAACGGAACTAAAGAAGTTACCGAAGAGGCACTGCTTCTTTTCTATTTCACGGACACGCTACATTACATTTCAAGTAATAACCGCACCCTGTGAAATGTCTTTAATCAACATTAACTTCCCTGGTCTCAGCGTCCATGCTTGTCAAAAATAAGGGGAAGGTCACGTTGCCGCACGGTGTTACACTATAATATGTCGTAGTGAACTGACACTGCTTCTCTGGTTTTAAAAATGTATCCCGTTTACGGAAACAAAACGCTTTATCCGATATAAATTTACTATAGCTTCTATTAATCGTGAGTCGCGAATATAAATAATAATAATCATATTTATAATAATAATGTTTACAATCATGTTAATTTGTTGTAGTTTCCAGGTGGATTTTTGCAATGTTGTACCGCGACAACAACGTCATTTCCGTCTGGTAACAAAATAAGAGGTCATTTGGTAGCTTCTAAAATGAGTTTGTTTTTGCCGAAATTATCTTGCAAAAAAGACATAGATGAAGTTATCAAAGGCGTAGCAGAAAAAGTCGTAGTTTTGCGGTTTGGGAGAGACGAAGACTCGGTTTGCCTCCAGCTCGACGAGATTGTAAGGAAGATTATTAATGTAAATAAGGCTGCTCGGTGTCGGTGTTTTTTGTTTTTTTTTACTTTGCTTTTGCTAAAATGTGTCATTTCTGTTCTGTTCTTCTCCTAGTTGTCTAAAACTGCCCATGACCTCAGTAACATGGCATCGATCTACATCGTTGATGTGGATAAAGCTCCCATCTACACCAGATACTTTGACATCAGCTACATCCCCTCTACTGTTTTCTTTTTCAACGGGCAGCACATGAAGGTGGACTACGGGTGAGTGAACTAACTGTCTGAACGATTTTCTGAGTCAAAATAAAGCTGAAAGTGACGGTTTTCATTATTAGGTGTGCTGCTGATTATTTTCTCAATCAGTCTATTAAGTGTTTGGTCAATAAAATGACAATGCAGAGGCAAAGGTGACATCTTCAAATGTCTTGTATGTCCAACCAACATTTAAAAACGCAAATTTATTCAGTTTACTGTGATATATGTCTAAGGAAAACAGCAAATGCTCACATTTGAGAAGTGTAAATCAGAGTATATTTCGGCATTTTTGGCTGAAAAATGACTGAAAAGATAAATCCATTAATCAACTAATCATTTCAGCTGCTCCAGTGGTCATTGAACATATAAGGATGCTTATCAACAAAAAGGTTACACACACATGTTCACACAGTTGTTTTACTTTTTCTCTTTTAGCTCCCCAGATCATACCAAATTTGTCGGCAGTTTTAAGACGAAGCAAGATTTCATGGATCTGATTGAGGTCATATACAGAGGAGCCATGCGGGGGAAGATGATCGTCCAGAGTCCCATAGACCCTCAAAATATTCCCAAATATGACCTCCTCTACCATGGAATCTAGACTCAACATGTCCACTGTGTGGCTCTAGGATCATAATGATTTCCCTCTGAGTGCAGAATGTAAACAGAAGCTTTGTTTACTAGAAAACTCCACAGTGCACCTGTGTACACATAAACACTGTTTGTCCAAATCTCTGTGGAATACAGTCTGAGCAGATGGAAAGATGCAATTGGCTTTGTTTCCATAGTCAAATTTATTAAAAGTGAAACATTTTTATTTTTACATAATTTTTTCTCATTAGTCCATGTTTGACAGACAGGATGTGAGTTCTGATGATTGAGTTAATTTTATTTTTTTCTTGTGAAAATGTCTAGTGCCATTTTGATATTTCCCATGGAAAACAGCTGTATATCAGCAGAAAGATACAGTAACTTTACCCAATGTACACATCCTGCTGTAAAAATAAACTTTTATTTTTTAAGTTTTTATTTGGAGTTCATGTAAATTGACACTTTCTCTATGTAAAGAGGAGCAGACCATGTCTGAATAGCTCAGGTTGCCTCATCATGCGAGCATGTAGGAATTTGTATCTCACTTATATTTCAGTTTAATGGAACTGCACAAACAGTATTATAGATACTTCTCAGTATAATGAAATACAATTCAGCACTACCACAAACCACATCCTGTAAAAATGCTCATGCAGTTGAATCAACATCCCCCTAAACAGTAAGAGTATGACCAAAAACTGAACATTACAACGCTCGTGAAGGTAGGCTGTTGTATTAGACTGCATTACCTAAAGAACTGGAAACTGGGTTAATTGAGAAAATGGACTAAATAATCACTTAGAATGATAAGCTATTAGATGAACAAAAAGTGACTTAAGTTTTAGTTCTAACCAGATTATATAACATCAAGCCCATCTAAGTCAGATGCTGTTATAGAATAGCCATCGATTGGTGGTCTATGCACTACTCAGGCTTTGATTCACCTGCACGTTGCAACTCTTTCACTCTCCATCTCTTTGACTCTAAAGGTGCATACCCACATTTACAGCTGATTCCACACCTTCCCCACAGAAGGCAGCATCAACTGAGCACGATGATTTGTCAGTGCTCTCGTTCCTCTCTTTAACCCAGACTGCATACAGAGAGTTGGACCTGCAATCAAACTGCATTCGAAGACAAAGACAAGGAGACAAAAGTTAGATGTGTATTGAGTTTTCTAGTTTTCTGTATTCTTCACATCACATGTGCAAACAACCAAAAACAGATGTATTGTTAAATAGTGATGTCTCACCTCTGACTGTCTCTCCTCTGTTTGTGCGTCCTGTGTTTGTTGTCTTTTGTCTAAATAGAGATGATGTGATTAGACAAATACACACCTCTCCATAATGGATACATTAATCCCAAGCTTATGATAATAATTCTCACCTTTGCATGCGATAGCAGCCCCAACGCTAACACAGAGCAGTACAATACTAAAGAAGCCCAGAACAGGCCACTGCCACTGGACTCCACTCGCTGAAGATTCCTCTAGAAACTCTGTCAATAAAGAGTAACTTTCACATGTGCACAACCAAACAAAAGTGAAAGTATAATGAGCACTTACTTGTTCTTACATTAGTTTCACAATCACCTCTACCTTCAGCCTGTGTTGCTTTGATGTGACCTGCTCCAGAGCGAGAGAGGCTATGTTCCTTGTAGCTGTAACCCAGGCTCTTGGTGTCCCTGCCCAAGTAGTAGCTGTTGGTGCGTAGAGGGAAGAAGGGGGCCATGTAGGCCTGCGCTCTCTGGGCTGGATGGACCTGGTCGCTCTCAGGGTAGGTCGCCTCGCTGTGGTCCTGCAACCACCTCTCGAGGAGCCTGACACCATTTTATACAGCACAGAGAATACTATTTAAAAAACCCAAATTGTATGTTTGTTTTCAAAGGTTAAAGGATAGGTTCTGCCATGGTTTTGAGCTTCAGTCTGCTCTTTCATCCTTTCATTCATTCAGTCTAGTTGTTTGTGCATATATGTCTGCCACTCCCACCTGCCTGTCCACACTCCCTCATTAGCTCCCTAGGATATTTGTTTCTGCTCACTCTATGCTAGGTTGGCTTCATGCCACATGTCTTAGCTTTCCAGTGCTCTGTTCTTTGCCTACCTGTGTTGATCCTGGCTGTGCTTTTGACCTTGCCTGTGTAAAGACTCTACTACTACTTTCACAGTTCACTGCCCCTAGAGTTGTGCTCTTGGCTATCTTTTCTGAGAACCTTGACAGGTTCACATTTTTTCAAATTTGTCTTGAAACAGTTTGTGTATGGAACAGTTTTCGGTCTCGTAATCATTCATCTTTTCTATAATGGCTGGAAAGAGATCCATCCCTAAAGTAATTTCAATATAAGTGTTGGGGGACAAACCTCTGTCTCTTTACTTGTCCAACACAGATGAACTTTACAATGCATTTTTACACAGACCAAGGACTGTGGGTTTTGTCCCACATCATATTTAAACTGCCTTGTGAAGGGGTCTCTTTGTGGCCTGCCAGTAACCCTTTCAGTGTACATGGTCATGCCAGTATGGTATTCAAATAGACTTTAGAGAATCTAAACCTTTCCTTTAATGGGAATTTAATCACAAATTAGAATTACCCAACCTACTTGTCAATGAAGCTGTGGTGTAGCATGAAGATGGGGTCATTGGCTGCAGTGGGGACCAGAGACATTGTACCATTGAGGTATCTGTGGACCAGGTTGTGCATAGAGGCATTCAGGTGTCGGGAATCACTGGGAATCTGAAATCCTTGGAGGACAGAGTGCAAATACATTTTAACTAGATTCAACATTTCTGCTCATCGTTCCTATGTTTGAGAATTCTTACTTGAACAGTTACTGAAGTTGAAATGTGGCAGACATTTGAATAATAGGCATTTAGTAGGCAATTTACCCTCTAGCTTGCTCCTGAAGCTGTTCTTAGATGTTATGTCAAATGGAGGAGTGTCAAACAGTGGTGTTGCCATTGTGTCTTCAACATCAGCAGCAGTTGGCAGTGTTTTGTAGATCGGATCCTTTCCAGGGTTGCGGATCAGATGCGTAGGATCAGAGGCATCAGAGCGGATGCAGATTATACCAAGACTTTCCTGAAATGGACATATGGTCTACGGAGAGAAGAAAGATGAGTTGGAGGAAGAGAAAGCACACGCGTCTGAAGAGGGATGAGAATGATATCTCACCTTCCACTTTGAGAAAAGGGAAGCGCTATCTATACGACCGTCTTCTCCGACTCCACCAAAGTACTTGTTGGTGCAGATGTTGCAGTGGTTGGTTCTGGTCCAGTCCCAGTATGGGATGTAGAAATCTTGGTTCCCAGTGAGCTCCCTGATCTCCCTCTCAATAAAAAGTAGGAACACTCTGTGCCAGAAAAGAAAAGCAGGGCCCCGGTGTGCAGCATTATTTTCAGAACCAGCGTAGCTCTTAGCTGAGTAGTAGTGCATCCATACATACAGATCATAGACGCTTGTGTTTTGAAATACATAGTTCCCGTCCACTGTTGTATCATTGCTTATGAGGATGTTGTAACGGCTGCTGGGGCTCTGTTTTGCCTGGTGCAGACTTGAGAGGAAGGTCTCCCTCTCAGAATCAGTCAGATCCGTTATCTCTTTCCTCTCCACATGGTGCCTTTGCTGACACTGGGGTCCTCTCCAGCCTGGGAGGCACTGACCGCAGTCAGATCCATCATAGTTTCCCCAGCATGTGCACACTGAATCATAGAAGGCTCGGGGCCAGTTCACCCTGTAATCCACTGGTTTTGGGAGGTCTCTTGCAGGATGCGGTGCACAGACTCCTCGCCCTGAGCTAAACCCACAGGGAGACCCATTCCAGGGGGGGCAACACTCTCGGGTCTGCAGAGCCTCTGGTGTTGTACAGGAACGTGGAAACTGAGCCTCCACACCTCTGAGACTCATCAGATAAAACACAAGGGCCAGCCAAAACCACTGAAATGACAGCATCATGATGGAGGAGATGGAAACAGATCACTGCACTATTTGAGTCTCCCATTAAACACCAGGAGGATACAGCCAACTCACCAGCTTGTTATGGGCAACTTCCTTTTAAGGGGCAAAAGTCGTAAGGCTCTTATACTTTGACACTCATGCTGCAATATTTGAACACGTTGCACGCAAGCATTTCTGTGAAGTCTTCTGTATTCATGGTTAATTTTTAAATGGATTTTAAAGGGAATGACACGGCTAGTGCTGTATCAGCTGTGTCAACATAAGACCCAAAAGTTCATCACATTTGGTCAGTGTCCTGTGTGTGTGACAAAGAGTGATAGATAAGAAGGAGGAGAGGAAAAACAGAACTTTGGATTGACCAGCCATAGATCACTCATGGTGTAGAACAGTCACTTTCATAAGCATCTTCCTGTATCCTTTCTATCACCCATCTCTCACCAGAGGAGGCTCAGCAACACATGTCATGGAGTGACATAACACAGGGGGCAGTAATGCTGATGCACGTGAACACACCATATTTCATCTTAAAACAAATGATAAAAGAAGGCCCCATGAGAGATTATACATTGGTTTGTTTACATCAAACACCCACTTTTATCATAACAGCAAACTGAATAATGTTTGCTGAAGAACCCTATATTCCTAAAAATCTCAACCATTTGTTATTTGTAACAATCAAAATACACTATCAACAGTTAAGGTGGGTCCAGCATATAAGATAATTATCTGACTCTGTCTCTAGTTTTAAGAACTTTATCTTTACTATATTGTTAGGAAAGTGCAAGTGGGGCCAACAGATGAAACACTAATGCACATAGTTCAGTGCTTTCAAAAATTTCATCTTACTTTTTGTAGCTTTACATGTTGTTTCAGCCCAGGAGATATGATCGCCCAGGACTTAACAGGACTACCAGGGGTTCTGGTAATCCAGCCTTGACATTTGGTTTGGTACACCAATCATCCAGTAAACAGAAGAGGTTTCTGCCATGTTGAAGTCTTGTAAAAATTAGGCTTTTATTATGAAAAACGCCCGTACAGGAAGTGTGTCTTCCTCTGGCGGAACACTGGAGGAAGCAGCGCAGCAGCAATGGCTGCGACCTTGTGCAGAGCATGGTGTTCATAACAATTTAATCAGTGAACCTACTAAAATGCCCCTATCTCGACCATTTGAAGTGACAGTTTGGTGTTTATAGTGGCTCTTTTAAGATTAGCATCATGATATCGTTCATCAAGGCTGCTGTGGGCGGATTGACCGGGGTCTGTGGAGCCCCCGGTCACCGGCAAGGTAACGTGAACGTCACAGTGAATGTATTTCTTGTGTGTGAGATGTACATGATTATTTACTGGTTTATTTAACAGATACAGGACACAAGTGTACATATCAGAGTTAGGTAAAAGGATATTTGTTTACTTGTAATCTCTGGGAAGATGTAATATAACGTTAGTCACCCTAAACAACAGTATACAACTAAATTAAAACAGACGTATAAGTAGGAATTGTCATAGTAGAATAGAAGCATATACTACACAAAGCAAGCAACACACACACACACACACACACATATATATATATATATATACACACAGTAAAAACGTACATCACTCTGATACAATTATTGTATGGCCTCAGTTAAATATATCCAAGAACTGTGATAAGACACACACTGGTGA